>MRSU01011482.1:0-51060 GCA_008369845.1 Trichomonas gallinae
CCACACATCCCACAAGGAAGTTCAGGTCAAGAAGGCTCCAGTTGCCCACGGCCATGCCGGTGCTGGCAAGCCAGCTGCTGGTGCTGCTGCTGCTAAGCCAGGTGAGGCTGCTCCAGCTCAACCAGCTGCCCCAGCTGCCGCCGACAAGAAGCCAGCTGACAAGAAGAAATAAATTTCTGTAACAATAAAGTGTGAATAAAAATAATATTATAATATTATTTGAATTACAGCTTGTTTAACATCAAATATACAAATTCTATATACATAAGACTAATATTCAGATTAACAGCTTATATAATACTTTATTTTAAATTGTTGCATAATATCTTGTTTAATATACGGCCATTTCTGGTATATCATAACAAAGTACAGGAAAATAATTAATATGAAACATGTTCTCAACAGAAAGATTCAAAATATTATTTATCATAATTTCAATATTGGTGTTTTAGTGGAAAACTGATTGAAAATCGAATATATGTGTTGAAATTCGATATATTAGATGATCCACAGGCCAGAATTCTTTGATTAGAAAAAATTATATATTTGGTCAATTTTCTTTTGCTATATATTTCCTGATGACTAGATAAGATGATTGTACATATAGAATTCTGTCTAAAAATGAGTTTTTTTAGTAATGGAAAAATTATTTGATTTTCTTTTATTCTTTGGTTCTTGATGAGCAGACAAGATTATGATACATCGAGAATTCTGTCTAAAAACGAGTTTTTAGTTTGGTTCTCTCTACGATAAAAGTGACAAAATTTTAATAAAAATTTTTATCACTTTTTATCTTAATTTTTAGATGAATGAAAAGAATTGAAGTTGAACCACTTCCGTCATTCATCGCGCGTAGACTTACACCTGTCGTCTATTGCTACGTAACGCAAGACCTTATTAACGCTCATTCAGACTGCATTGTTAAAATACGAAGAAAATGGAAGCAGATATGTGAGCAAAACAAGTTAACAATACGAATTCATTTTCCAGCCATACAGCCATCAAAGAAAACAATTGATAAATATATGAAAAACAGTCGATCAATATTTAACTGTAAACAAAAAGGCTTTTATTTCGACTCAAAGGAGTACAACGTCCAATATTCCAGGGAGCTGCAGACAATACAATACTTAAGACAAGTACTTTATGATTTTGATTTTTTAACTCCTGGAAATTTCTTTGATTTGCCTGTCGCTGTCATGTTTTTCTCGGTTGGACAAGAATCAGGAGCAAGAAGCAAGTTCCCTTCTTGGGCGAAAAGAAGAATTGATCAAACTTCAGGAAGCGCAGCAATTTATGACGAAGAAAAGCTAGAAACAACCCTGCAAACATTCTTGACACGATCAGTAAAATCCAAAGTCGAGCTCAATCTTGATAATGCTCGTAACGAATATTTGAAGAAAAAAGATATTCAGAGTTACAAGCAAATTGCAGATGCAGAAACATCAAGTGGCAACCATAGAACAGCTTACAACCTCATCTCAGAGCTTTTAAGGATGCCAAATCTTCCAGTTGAACTTACTCCAAGTTGTTTGCTATTGAAAGTCGAGTTAGCAATAATTTTAGGAGAGATATCACAAGACACAGTAACAGATATATCGAATTGCATCGAGTTCGCTCGATCTTTCGAGTGGCGACTTCTTGCGATTTTAATTCACTTTTGGATCAACTTTAAATCTTCAAAACCAACAACAACTGAGCTCGAAAACTTCCTTACATACGATACACCAATCACTCCTATAGTAAAACCGTTTCTAATCGAACAAATTGCGATCTTCAAAGGCAAACAGCTGCCAAACATGCTTATTCAAGCCGCAGAATTCCACAGGATGAACAAAAACGACGAACACTTCATCAGATGCTACTGGTGGGCATTTTTGTCGATAATGAACCAAGATCTATATTTTTCGAAGAATTATTTGATCCATACAATCGTCGCAACACTCTTCAGAGAGAGCATGGAGACAGCCAAAGCACTCACGCCTTATCTAGGCAGCCTCCTCAAGGAAGTTAACATACAAAAGGCACCAATAACAGCTACATATCTAGCATTAACAGAACCAGAACAAGTTTTCGAATGCGGGTTCATAAAAGTCTCATTACTCGATGTTGTCTACGACAGCCCATCTAAAGGACCGCCTGAATATAACGACGACGAATGGTTCCAGGCTGCCACAAGATTATTTGGATTCAAATTCAGAAACAAATTCCAGAACAGAAAAGAATTTGAAGCGAACGAGTTATGCATAGGCGACGTTCTCGAATTCAAGCTAAAAATCAATTCTCTCTGCAGCGAATTCGAGATCGGAAAAGCAACACTGAATATACAAGGAAACGCTTCTTCTTCTTCAGTCAATGTTGGCTCATCGAAAGAAATCATTCTTAAAATGAAGATAGAAGGTGAAGGAGAAATTGTTGTCGACGGCGTCACATTTATTTGGGCCGAGAAACTCAAAGTTATTTCAAAATTCGTCAAACCGTTTATAGTAAATGTTCCATCTGGAGCTCCACAAGCTAATCTAGAAGTAGAGTGGCCCATATACGAAGCCGTCGCTGGACATCCTTCGAAGTTTTCTTTAACTTTTACAGCAATAACAGATTTGTCGCACGTTACAGTTCTTACCCACGAAAAGGTGCAGATGATTAAGCCGATTGTACAGGAAATATCAGGACTCTATATTGTCGGTGACATCAAAGCTGGAACTGTTATAAATATGAATTTCAGGTTCGCGAGCTCAAACAAAGGCGAAGTTAATGTTGATACATTCATTGGCTATGCATCAGAAAACGGAAATATAGGATTCAAGAGATATTCATCTCACCTTAATGTTTTTCCGGCATCATCGACAAACATTCCTTTGTATCCTTGCTTCCACAACGCGAATCTTAATGAAATGCACGATCCTTCGAATTTCAAACTCGGAATGACAATCGAAAACAAGCAGAAATTGAATATTTCAGTTCTCACAAAAGCAGAACCACTCAAGAACATCAAATGTGAAATAGTTGGCCCTGTTATAGGAAAAAGCGTCCATACTGTGGATTTGATTCCGCGCGGCAACAATTTCACGTTTTCTGTTATTGTTCTTTCGTGCACTGATTTGATTCTCAATATTACCACAAAATACGGAAGATACTCAACAAATATTTCCAAATATGTTGAATATCTCGTGAAAAATCAACCAAAAACATATTTGTATTAATTTTGTTATATATTATTTGATAAAGCGTAACTTATATCCTATCTAACATATAAATATGATACAAATGCATTATTATATTATTTTGGGTATAAACTAAACTTCACAATATGGAATCACTAATGGACGTGCAAGAACCTCAACCATATGAATAGAAAATCTACACATTTTGATCCCATACTATGAAAAACAAATGTATAAATATCTGACATGTAAATAAATATATTTGTTATGTAAAAAATATTTGACATGTAAATAAAAATATATGTAATGTAAAATATATTTGACATGTAAATAGAATATTTGTTATGTAAAATATATATTTGACATGTAAATAAATTTTGAGAACATTACAAAATCAATAATGATTAATTCAGCCTTCGAAATTAAGCTGAAGCAGGTTTTCGAAGGCGGTTATTCATCAATAGAACAGATCAAAATTCTTAAGTTTCTGATAAACGAAGTGAAAAATCTAAATATGTCGCAAATCCACTTAGATTTTATCGCCGGCTACATCCACCAGATATTTTCAATAGAAAACCTGACGATTACGACATTAATACTCGAGTTATGTTACGAACTTGAAAAAATTACCCCGGAATACATAACAGAAAAGTACAATTTCGACAAATTGATTGTTATAACACTAGATTACAGGACTCTTGAGCTGTTTCAGATCACATCGGATCTGGACGAGCTCGCATATAACTACTGCAACTATATCATCTCGAAACATGGAACTTTACCAAACTCAATTGTTTTTGGATTAATTTCAATAAACGATTCGCCGAAATTTACACTTAAAAACAACGTCTTATTAACTGTTATGCGTGCAATAAAGGAATGTCCGACTATTTGGGAGATTCCTCAGCTTGGTTCTTTGTTTATGAAATTTTTAATGAGCACAAACAATGAAATGATGCTTGCATACGTTCCTGAGGCCATAGAATGTAGCGTTCCTTTCGTTATTCAAGACCATTTCATTTCAGAACTCGTTTCTCCGTTTACTCAAATCAACCCACCAGCAGCAGAGAAATTTGAGCAATGCTCTGTAGCTTTATGCACATTCCTTAGGTCATGGCCTGGCTTGATTCACTTTGGAATGGCGCAAAACGTTTTAGTTGATTTGTTAACGTCAATTAATCACCAACCAGAAAGAATTATCGATTTACTCAGAGATCTTATATACCCTAAGCATAGATCTATCCCAGCAGACGCTTTTTGTGCTTATGCGTTATTTTATTTAATTGAATCTGGCTTAATTAAGGTTTTAAATGACATTACACCTAAATGTAAGCCTGCAGCTTTGTTCCTTGAAGACCTTCTTCCTTATATTGGAAGCAATATTGCCCGCGAATTAGATTTATCAGCAATTTCATCAGCACATGCTCAAAAATCCATTGCTCCGAACTCATCATCGCTTGTTTTCAAGCTTGCACAGTCTTATTCAATGAATCAGTCAATAACGAATGTTTCATCTTTTGTTTTCAACTCTCTTGATCCTTATCTATGGGAGTGGCACAATATATATAAGCTTCTGTTTATTATTTTACCTCATAATGAGTCTGAATGCCAAACAAAATCAGCTGCAAACTTCTTTACCAAGCTTTTTGAATGTTTTGCCAATGCATATTTATCAGAAAAAACAGAGAAAAGTGTTGCTATGGAGGAAAGTCTCATTGCTTTGTTCAAACTTTTCGTTCAATACAATAATCTTTGGTCAATCCTTGAATCATCCACATTGTTCAAGAAATCCATTGATACAACACTCAACAATATCATAAAGACACAGCCAGACTCAAATGTCCCATATTGGCCGATTTTCAAAATTTCTGCATATATGACTTGTTACGAAATGCCAACGAAAATACTCAAGAAGTGGAACTTGTATGACAACTTGTTGAAAATTGGCACTAAAGTTACAAAAGCACAAACTGCACAAATGATATTAAATTGTTTGCAATTTAATCCAGATCCATCTTTGGCTAATGCAGTTTATACAGTTTTCCTTGATTCCACACAGCAGGAGATTGTTGATATCACAATTTCAACGCTTAAGTCTCACATTGGTGATGAACATTTCGCAACTTCCATTTTCAAGAACATTATTGTTCCTAAACTGCAATCTAACACTTCTCCAGGCTTCTTATCACTATTCTGCGACTGCATTGTCCACGACAAGTCGTGTTTGGCAGTTTGCAAAGGAAATTTGGAAGTTTGCAAGTGTCTAGAGAACACAGCGCGGCCCATCAGGTTCCTTGTCGCGGAGAAAGACATGCTTCTCGAAGAGATCTACTGGTGGATGTCAGAAGGAAACACAGCATACGTCGACATATTTAATGCAACTTTTTCCGCAAGTTTCATAGACGAAGTTTCTCAGGTCGACAGCGAGAAATATCCATCATTGGTGTTCCCTGCTCCGCCGCACTTATTCGGCGCTCTTGCCCAGACGCATGAAGGAATTTGCGTCGTCAGAGATAAGATAGAAAGCTTGCTAAATTTCTTGAGACATGAAGATGAAAAAGTTAGACTTGGTGCATTACTGGCTTTGTGCAATTTCGGTTCCTCTGAAATCGCGTCGCAGCAGATGGAGATGATGAGAGTCATCGACAAAATAATGGACGCTGACTTATCATCATACACAGCAATCGGCATCAAAATCGCTGCGATTTCTTTACTTTTCGTCTCTCCTTATGTAAAGAGTGTCATGCAGAGATACCAATGGGTGCCTTTCGATTTTGGACAACGCAAACTTTATCTGCCGCCAGTGAACATGGTTGTGAAGAAGTATGAGCGCAGAGTGATAAAGGCTGAGACCGTCCCGCGACTCGCGAATTACAAGGAAGTGTCAGATTTAATAGTTTACATTACAAATCCTAAGAAGAGCTCGGATCCTCGCGTGAAGCTGAGAGCAATGGAGGCTGAGAATGCTGGATCTGTATGCAATTCAGAGGTTGCTCTCTTCACAATGAAGCAGATCTCAACATATTATTACAAGAGATCGAACAGAGTCTTCTTATTATCGCTTTTGAACGGAATTCCACTTTGTGAGAAGCCCACAGATGAAGTGGATCCATCATTACTGCAAAAATCACAACAGGAAATTGCAGAAATTATCAAGAATTAAGTCTGTGTGTATATTTATTTATGTTGTAAAACTTGTTATATATGAACATATCATTTTTTTTTTCATTCTTCATTTGCATAATTTCATTATTCAAATGTGTTTTTTTTTCCCTATAGTTTCGCAGGATCAATTAATGAAGAATCCATCATGAAAAGAATTACAACCATTAATGGCTTCTTAGGAAAGTAAATACAAATAGATATAGCATTTATAACATTATTAAAAATTATTTCTTTCACTCTAGAAAATGGGAATTCTAAGAATTTTTCATGATGTTTCTGCTTTTATACAAATTTCCAAAATTCTCATAAATATATATAAAGCAAAATCTATTTTAAATGTTATAAAGATCTTGTTTATGGGATCCATAATAATGTAGCTTGCATTGTGTTTGCATCGACTTTCTTTGAACGGTAGGAGAGGAAGAAAGACCATTTATCGATTTCTTCAACATTTTTAATGACCGCTTTTGTCAACTCGTTGCATTTATCGAAAGCTGAAATTCCAGTTTTAGTTATACTGGGAAAGTTGATTTCGACTAATTTTGATTCAGCAAATGCTTCTTCTCCAATCGAACTAAGAACTTGGGTTATTATCGTTTTTATTGTTGATCGAGAAACGCTTCATTACCAATAGAAACACATCTTGGCAACTCGATGTATGAAATTTGATTACATAATCGGAAAGCTCTTTGACCAATGATCTTCACGTTTGGAATATAGATATTGGAAAGATAGAACGAATGGCTGCAGAAATCATCAGGAATTATTGTTAAACTTTTCAAGCTAACATTGACGACTCTATATAGATCCATTAAACGAAAGCCAGACTGTAATTCTTTGATGCTCTCAAGGTTGAGAACGCTCAACTCGTTGAGTTTGATCAGTTATTTGCCGATACAATCGAATCCATTGTTTCTCCAACATATTCTGTTCCATTTATCACAACTATAAAAGAAAAAATCCCGCGAATGAACAATGGGAACATTATAGAAAAAATGTTTCCATTCAAAATTATAACCAACAAAACTAATAAAACATATCATATTCATTTGTCGAGAAATTACACAATGATTCAATTGTAATTGTCTGAAAATATTTTGAATTCATCGTTTCATTTTGAAATATATAACTGTACACATAATTATATGCATGATTCAGCAACTTTTTCGAGTAATCTTAAAAAAATGTTGGAGAATATTTTTTGGACCAAAAACGTTTTAACGGTTAAAAACCGTAATGAATTCATTTATAAAAGAAATACAGCAAATAGAATGAATGGAAAACATTTTTTTTTTTTTTTGGAGTTTTTTCCTTTTCAATTTTTTTGAATCAATACATCGATGTATTCATGCCACAGTAAAAATGGTAATATATATAACATATAATGTTATAAGACAAAAACACATAAGTTGTTGGACTCTTTTTTGTATAAATATTAAATTCAAACCATGAATTTTTTTTTTTAAAAAATACCCTCCTTTTCTAATATTGGTTCGAATAACAAAAGAAATAATGCATATCCATATATTATAATAAAGTAAAAACACACTTTTCATAGATGATTCTTTAAAATCATGGAAAAATGTTTATATCATTGAGCAACCATATAATCAAATGAGAACATGACTTCACCATTCTATTATTTAAATAGATTTCTAAGATATGAACCATATAGTTTTTAATTAAGTATTTTAGGCCTTTCCAGACATTAAACAGACATAATATTTGAAAACGAACAATATTTCATAAGTAACTGGAGATAGAAATCAAATCGAATTATGTTTATAACATTAAAACTCATTTTTTCTTTAAAATCAATCATTCGATGCATAATTTTACCATTGCTATTAATACCTTATATTCAGGAAACTCCTAAATATTCTTGAAAATATTTTTTTTAAAGACTTCTATAGGATGAACTGCTTTTCTCATGTTAGTATCCATTTAGTTAATGTAGTCTTCAAAATACAAAACTCGAATTAGAGAAATTAGTTAAAAATTTAGTTAATAATAGAAAAGTTTTATATTATGATGTTTAAAAAGCAAACTGTTTGCAACACCAACATAGAGAGTTGAATAGCTTCTAAAGTCAATGATTTCTGCAGTTGTTTTCCTATCAATTTTTAGAGAAAAATTTGAAAAAACAATTTATCCCCTGCAATATTTTGGTAGACCCTAACATAAAATCTTCAAAATAAAAAAAAAATGAACAACAAAGAACAACGTGAAGTTGTTTGTCCTATTTGTAAGGTGACTCATACAATAGTCCACTCAAATGACCCAGAGTCCGTTAGGAAACTCTTGATATGGGCGACCAAGCTTTTTGTTCGAATGAAACGCGGAGAAAAAATATTATTATCCATGGATTGCGAAGGCTGGAAGCTTGGAACAGTCCAGAAATCACTTGGATTATTACAAATCTGCGAATTTTTACACGAAAATATTTTCGAAGAAGAACCATTCGATTTTTCAGAAATAGACTCTGTCAATATACTCCCAGGCTTTTTAATCCACTTCCCTGCATCCGAGAAAGTCATAGATATCTTATCTGGTGTTTTAAGTAATCCAAACGCGATTTTATGCACTTACGACTTTACATCCGACATTTCCTCTTTAATGGAGGCTGGTGTTAAAGTATCCACAAAATCTATCTTTGATGCGCAATTAATTTATGAGTCTTCAAATCCACTTACAAACACACAAGTATTTTCGATTCTCGTTCCTGCACGCGAAATGATTGGAAGAATCGTTGAAGCACGCGATGCGGTTTGCTTTATGTCGACAAGGAAAGGAAATATGTTTGATTTCTTAACTTTTCTTCATAGAAACGATGTAGATCCATTTTCATCTATGGTTGACGAAGAGTTTTACAAGTATGCTGCTGGTGACTTAGTTATGACAGCTTTGGCTGCACTTCACAGCTTCATTATGGGATTTAGTGATATAACATGGAATATGACTAGGCTGAAGGTGAAGGAATTCTTAGGACTGCAAAAGCAATACGATAAGTTGCTCATGCCTTCTGCAATTCGCCAAGTTGCTTTCTTGAGGAAATATTCTTTAAGAGATTTGCAGGATTATCAATTACGTCCGTTTACGACATTCTCAGATGATACCTCAATACGTAAGGCCCTGATGCTTTATGTTAAAGCAGATATGATTGTAAATCTTCTTCAAATTCTTCCACAAAGTGAAATTAGTGTATTTATGAATATTAATGCACATGTAATTAGAGATGAACTGGAGAAGTCATTAGAAGTCGTTAGATCTAGAATTCTTACGCTTAGTCCATTTGATGAAGATATTAACATGGATGAAGCTCAAAATTGATATATAATAAAATTTTGGTTGGCTATAGATTATTGTAATCAAAGTTATTTCAATTTTTAACTAAATATTTTTTAAAATGAAAAATATTGTTAAATTAGACAAAATAAACCGAATAAGTAGTACTTATGCATAAGAGACGTAATATTTACATTATATTTTTGTGATAATATTTTTCATATAAAATTATTTTTGAAATCGGAACAATTATTATTCTATGATAAATGGCATGTAGTGAGATCTCACATAAAATCATCACTATCGCTGTTTTGATTATCTGATGAATTATTCTTAGCGTTTGCTGAATCATCGGCATTATCCTTGGACTGCTTAGCACGTGAAGCTGCAATTTTCTCGATATATTGTTGAAGCTCGCGGATTTGAGCTTGGGAAAAATCTTTCGTCAAGTCTTTCATTAAATCTTCGATGAATTTTTTGTAGTACTCGTGAGTGTTGAATTCACGGCAGTGATTTCCAAATTCATACGCGAACTCTTCGATTTCTTTTGGAGATTTCCCAGACATGAGTGGCAAAACCGCCGAAATATGAAATTTCTTTAATTTTAATTATTTAGATGCTGCATTGTTTATAAAATCTATATATCATGATTTCGAATGAATTTAATATTTTTGTCACGTAATTTATGTTTCTGATATGTAAACAATCATTTTGTCAATATTTTTCATCTTCCTATATTATGGTTCATGTTTGACCAAACATTATATTAATATCATATGATGGATCATGTTGTTTTTTATAGACAAAGGTCAAACTTCATTTGGAGAAATAAATACTGCTTATAATTTATATATATTCTCGCTCTGTGTCAAACATTTAATGCTATATTTTTCTTTCTATTGCTCATACATAGACATCTGATCATTAATATATCAATAGAAATCAAAGTTTTATCAAGTAAAGAAATTTGTTGCTATATTTCATGTAAAAATAAAAAATATATTCTAATTTGAAAGGTCATAATGATATAAAAACAATTTATTATATATATTATATATTGATTCTAGGTTGTGATCTACGCATTTCGATTTCTTCAAATCGCTTGTGCATCCTTTGGATTTCCCTTGTTCTTCCTTGATCAGCCAATGCCTTCTCTACAATGCTGAGTGCTTCCTTCTTGTCGTTGATGTACAGCCAAGTCGTGTACTTAGTGAAATTCTCGTCTATCATCGTGTGAGTCGCTTTGACGACTTTGTGTGTTGTGATGTAGTCGAAAACTTTTGTCGTATCAAATCCGACGCTCAGAGCAATGTCGAAATGATCAGCATCAATCAATGAATGCATTGTTAGGACTCTTGTTTTTAAGTCAGATATCCTACTTCCAAGCTCACCTGCAACACTGCTGTTTCCGTTGTTCGTCAGCATCACAATTACATTCGGAACTAAAACTTTTTCGTTGTCGATGTAAAGTGAGTCGAAAGGCGGAATCAGTGAAACACATTCGAGAACTTTTTTGAATATTGCTTGCTGTCTACCTTTAAACGGCTTCGCGTGTTTCTCTCTTTTGATAAGGTCTTCGACAGAGCAAGATATTGCATGGAGAATGGAATCGAAAACGGCAGGATTTGTGATAATTTGTCTGTTGTATATTTGTGGGACTAAGTTCAATAATTCAAGTTTCCTAACTTTCCATAATTTGGGGAAAATCTCAATAAGTTTGTGGTCATCGTTGATGCAAACAATCGCACGAGAGAGCAAGGCCCATGGCTCATCTATGTAATCTTTGAGTTTCTCGTCAATGTTATAGTCGAAAAAGTCATCAACACTAAAATCATATCCGCTCAATTTTCTCGCGTGTGCGCATAAAAGCGCGCGAGTATATAGTTCGTCAAGCTCAGCAGCATTGCGAACAACGGTAGTTATACCTTCTTCATTCGCTATACCGAACATGCACAAGATGGATCTGCACATTTCACGAGGCTTGTTTTTGTCGTTGATGTGTTTTGACAGCAAGTCCAATGCATCGCGTGCCGTGAAGCCGCGAAGAAGGAAAAGACATTTTGCAACACTTTCGTTATCTGCATTGAACAATATTTCGTTGTTGGTCATTCCGTAGATAGCTGTCTCGTCGTTTTCCGGCAGTTGCGGGTACTCTTCGTCGAGCCACTCGTTAAGCAGAGACATTTTGAGTGTTCGAGGGTCAACTGAAAATCTTCTCGCGATTCTTTCTGTTATTTTATGCAGACTCCTTCCGTGTGACTCATAAAGAGAAGTCTTGCTGTATATGTCTTTTATCAATTTGCATGGATCAGACATCAAATCATGCTGCGCGAATTCTGACAATCCGTTTTTATTCAAATCCATTGCTGTTTGTGTCATTAACTGCTCATCAATCAATCCAATCGCTTGATAGAACAGCGATAGGTCTTCTTTGTTGAGTCTCGGGGCCAGTTCCGTCAGAAGCTCTTTGTGAGTCTTTTCTTCGAGCATGTAAATTAAATCTCTGTAGTCGTCTATGTATGGAGAAGTCATTTTGTTTATCATAACGTAAACAATCAACTCGTCGTTGCTGATATCCATGAGTTTCGCGACAGGAAGAAGGCCGTTTAGCGAGTCTACGTTCACATTGCTTTGCAGTGTTTTCAGTGGATTCGAAAGTAATTCGTGGAATTTAATATTATGCTTCGGGCCGTCGAATAATGCTGATAATATCGATAAACAATGATCCGCATCTGCGCCGAGCTCTTTAAGCATGCTGTAGGTATGTGCTAGCAGTGAATATTGGCTTCCGTCGAGCTCTAGAATTGCAAGTGATAGATAAGATTTCGCTTTGTCTGAGTCGTCAAATCTCCGGCAGATGCATGAAGCGTAAGAGACTCTGTCTATGTCGCCGCTTGTGTAGTCGCTGACAAATTGGTCAACATCGTATGTTTCTGGGTCAGGAATAAGCTGTGAAGCAGCCTTTTCCAAATTATTTTGAATAAATTCATCATATATTTCTTGGCAGTTCTTTCCTGTCTTTATCGAGTCTAATATGATATTTTGAACAAGCTTATCTGGATTTTTCTTGTAAATTGTCAATAATCTTGATAAAATTAATATATTGTCTACGAGGTCGTATTTAATTAACGTGAAAACTTTCTGTAGGCAGCTGTGCCAGATATCAACTAAGTCAATAAGTGGCGTGAAAACGACAGATTCAATCATGCAATCTTCAGTAAATTGATAAAATATGTTTGAATTTGCGCGATTGATATACTGTAAGATTCTTGGAAGTATTTCTTGTCCGTGTTGTAAATAATTATGATTATGTGAAATAATATCAATAATTTCGATCGTACTTAACGCTAAAACTTGTGAAATTGTTTCGAGATCATCCCAACCATTGCGGGAGATGAGTTTGTAGAAGATTTCTTGACGAGTCCAAAGGTCTGAATATCCATCATAAGAAATAACAATATCATAAGTAGAAGCGAGGTCATAGATTGGTCTAATCTCCTTCAAATTCCTGAATTTCTTCAGTTTAGCTGCGTATTCTTCAGGATTATCAGGATTTCCGTCCGCGATTGAAGAAAAATGACTTAAAGACGCGAATGAGCTCAAAGAGAGATCAATGGAAGGCGACCTCTTGTATATTGTTGAGTGTGCTGACTTTTTGGGAATAATCATCTTTTCTGGAAGCGAAGAATATAAATTCATGTGTGATTCTGATCTTTGTACTGTGAATTGCGCATTTATGCATTTGGCGTATATATCTGGATCAGGGACGTAGTGAAGATTGTGTTGTTTCGCGTAGTTGTGGATTTCGTCGAATTCTGATTCTCCTGAAAATTGCATTTTTTCAAGCGCGAGTGTTTTCATTGATGGCGTTTTCACGAACTCTGTAATGAGATTAAGCTTGGATTTTACCTCCCACTGGCGCTTGCAAACGCCTGCAACGATTAATTTTTCAATATTTAAGTCATTTATCTCGCAGAATGGAACTATTTGCGTTTTCAGTACCCTGCTGAGTTTTAGTGGCTTATCGCATTGATGAATGATTTTTAAAACGAAGTCTTCTTTATCAATCGATGAATATTCGCTTAATTTATAATCAAATTTGTATTCAACAAGTTCACGACATTGTTCGCGTAATTTCATTAATATTTGCCAAGAAGATAAATAGTCAGGGCTCCTAGTCGTGGGATTAGGATACATTTTTCTCCACGTGTCTTTATTTTGCCTTACTTGGTATAAAATGTGTGGCTTAGCATTTATGTAGCTCTGAAACGTCGAACTCAAGAATAAATGCGAATATCTGACATTATCGAGATTTAATGTGAACGTATAAATCCATCTAATCGGGCATCTGGGTATCGCATGAATTACATGACTAATATAGGAGATCGCTTGATGCTGTTTTGGGTTGATATTCTCAAAAAATTGAAGAAAAATATATAAAATCTCTGGATGCCTCTCCATTAATGTTAATATTTTTGTCATTGGGAGCTTTGGTATCAGTGAATTAATTGTTTCAGCAATATTAGAATTTAAAAATTCTTCGCATTGCTGTTTATTAAATTGTTCATAGATGATAGAATATGAACCAAACATTCTACTCTTCTCCACATCGTCCCTGAGCTGCTGCGCCATTTCTTCGGCTTCAGTTTCGTCGCCAGTTCGCTGTGAAGAAGAGTTATTTTCGCTCATAATGAATAAAAAAAATCAATTTTATTGATTGGGATCATATTCCCCTCAAAGTTATTAAAATTTGATTTTGCCAAAATTTTTGTACAAAATGATCCATTATAACCAGCAAATCACAATTTCGCATTTATATAAAAATTCCCAATAAACAGAAGATTTTGGAATTTTGTTTTTTATGCAAAAAGATTACATTATAACCGCCTGTACATTCTCCTAGCTACATGCTGCTCGTTTCATGGTATAACAGAGGATAACAATATTCGCTCAATGGAGAATTTCACCGAAAATTTTGATCAAAGTTCTAATAAGGGTCTTGAAATATAAATAAGTGGAAATATACTTTACATGTCAAAAACATATTTACACCCCAATTTTACTTCAAAAAATTTCGAATTTTTCTTGGTAAACAATTTTACATGTCAAAAAAATTGTAATTACAACTTTTTTGATGAAATAGTTTACATGACTAAAATGAGTTTACACGTCAATTTTCTGTCAAAAATTATTGAAATTTTCTTAGTAGAGATTTTACATGTCTAAAATTCAAAATAAAATAAAAAAAAGGTAAAGTTAATCATGATTGATTTGATTGGAAAATATGGATGCTTGGGACTTTTAAACTGTGAATACATCAAATAATACTAATTAATATGTATATGACTTAATAACATCATAGAGACTCGAAAAATCAATTTATTTGAAAGGAATAAAAAGTGTCAATATAAATTGAGAATAAAGTCAAATAAGGGGTTGAAAAATTATTAATGGGGCGAATTTCAAATGCAAAGTGATTATGATTATGATAATGAGGTGAGTGAATACAAACTTGAGTTCAAACCACCAGAACCAGATCCAACGGGCATGGTGAGACTTAGTAATGATATTGTTGAGAAATTAAAATCAGGAGATTTCAAGATTGTTAGTACAGATAATGATAAGTACACTATTTTTGACTCTTATGGTAATACTTTGCTTACATTCTCGAAAATTCCATCAAATATTAAAGAAATCAACTATGAATTAGAAAGTATTTACAAAAAAACAGATGAAAAAACTTTTTCGTTGACTTATGAAATAACAAACTCATATTCAGTCGGAAAAATCTGTGGTGTACTTTCCCACGATAAATACAATCAACCAATTGCACATTCTCACAAAAAGAAAATTATTGAAAACCCAAATGTAATTCCTATGCCTCCAAAAGATACAGAAAACATAGATCTTGCAGTTTCGAATTATACAAACCTTAAAAATCTATACTATACCGCAAAACAAAATTTCGAAAGATTAGTTAACGAATTACAAAGTGAAATGATTACTAATTCATTCGATGGACGTGGTACAACACTTTCCCGTTTAAATGCATCAATATTAGAAGAACAAAATAAATTGAAAGAGATTGAACGGAGCCTATTGAGATTTAAAGAGTTTTTCAAATGAATACACAAAAAATTCCAATTTAGAATATTCAATAGTCAATATTTTGAATATTTAATTCGTGAAAATTATTATACATCATTTAGAGAAGAAATTATGATTCAACTATTCAATATACAGACAACTAAATTCAAAAACAGTTATAATTTGTTTATTGCAAAATAATATATGTAATCTTGATTATTTATGTTATGTTTCTTATGCAATAATGTTAGATTCTTTCATATATTATACATTTCCAAATAAAATCAGCTAGTTTATTCGTTCATTAAATTATTCATTTTATAGCTTGTTTAACATGCTAAAATTGTTACTAGTATATAGAAATATCAATGAAATGTACTAATATTCAAATTTTACAAATAATACAAACATAAATAAGATAAATTCAGCAAGAAATATAATTATAATCTCAATATATGTCCACGAGAGTTAAAGAGGGCTTTGTTGAAATTTGGAGTCTTTGTTGCTGCAATTGCACCAATTAAAGCTAATTCACCAAAGAATGAAGAAGGCTGACGCTCGAAAGGATGAGGCCTATTTTGAGATGTTTTTCCAATGGATGAAATTCCAATTCCAGTAAAACAATTGCTAATTATTCCTGAAACAGCATCTCTCACTTGTGAAGCGAAGCCACGTTTAAACATAGATCTTAGACCTGGACTATGGAATGAAAATGGTGTCATATCGTTTGGTTTTCCTGATCTTAAAATATCAAAAGGAGGCTCATAAGCATTCATGATATTATTAAGATATTCCTTCGAATTATTTATGAAATCTTCCTTTAAGTCGTCAATTTCTAGGATTTGAGCAATACTTAGATCATCAATATAGAAACTGCTTGTTAATGTTAAATTGTTTATGATTGAGGCAAATTTTCTGTAGCTATATAACTTATTCGCTAATATTATTTCATAAATAAACGGAATACTTTTGTGAGTCAATGAATAATCGTAATTTATTGGCTCATTTGCATATTTATCATATTCATTGAAGTATGATGGATATAAATTTGGAAATTTCGACGATCTTGTTTTAATTGCTTGCATATATCTCTCGTTTTTGGTAAATTTGAATAATGCTATCATTTCCGGAATTCCTACAGAGTAATCTGATAAATAAATCGTATTAGAGAGCTTCCTACTCCGACTTTCTCCTGTTTTTATATTGAGATATGGCGCAAAATTGTTTCCAAATCTATTGATTTCTGTAAAGCATTCATCTGCACGTGTAAGGAAGAGATCATCATGTGAGAGAGTATATGCACCTATTAGTGATCCTATTCCACGTGTCCAGAACTCTCTGCGATTGATCCATTCAAGTTTTGAACATCTAAATTGTGTTTTTAAGTACATATGAGCGCGATTATATTGATCATTGAGTCCAAGAAGATATAAGACTTCTAGTGATTCCAAAAGTGTTGCTGAAAATCCAAAGTCCTTTGTACATTGGAAATTTAATAAATTAATTCCATCGGAGTTCATGCATTTGCTTGCGTAAGTATCAAAAGATTTGGCAACTACCTTTCTAAGATTATCCAAATATTGTTCATTATCATTCATAACTGGTGTAACTCCTTTTTTAGTGAAAATCGAGTAGAATTTCGGAACAAAAAACATATTCTCGTTGAATAATAGCTGTATAGAACCGAATGTCGCAATTGCAACTAAGGCATATGTTATAACTGATTTAATTACTGAACGAGAAAAAGCTTTCTTTCTCATTTTTGACAAATTACGAAATTTGACGATTTACGTGACAAAATACCAAAAGTGTCACTATGATATAATACACAAAAATAATTAAACGAAAAGTCGTAGAATGTACAGGGGAGTTTGCCAAGTATATAAACAGAAGCTGTCTGTATGCTATATAATTGAACAAGAAAATGCTTTCTTTCTTATTTTTGACAAATTACGAAATTTGACGATTTACATGACAAAAATTTCGTAATGTGACAACATTTAAGGTTAATAAAAGTGAACCTAAGTTTACGAAAAGTGAATAAAAAATTGACAAAATGGATGATTTAGAGACTGCTATTGATATATATATTGGAAACCAAAATCCTGAAGCTTTAGAGAGGATAAGTGAGTTTATTACTAACTTTTATGCCTCTGCTGAAGGATATTCTTGGGCCACCGAAAATTATGGAAATTTTCAAAGGCAAAACTCATATATTTTCGCAATATCAATCATACACGACTGGATTAAAAATCAACCAAACGAAATTGAAGGCACAATTCCTAAAATTTATTCAATCCTTTTTGAAATTAGTCCAAAAATAGTTCAAACACCTTCTAAAGCATTCGCAATACGATATTCTAAAACATGCATCGCATATATGTGCCTTGTTTTCCAAAATATTAAACCCGATATTTTTAATAGCGTTTATGGACTACCTCCTATTTATATATATGCATTAATTGAAGAGATCACACCATATTTTGAACAAAATGATGAATACTTTGCATTTTATCAATATTTAAGATCTAATCAACATATTTACACATTAATAGACTACATTGAAAATAAACTACTTGAAAATGACGTAAATTCGATACAAGCTTTATCAAATATACTTAAATGGGCTGATGCAACCCCAATTAATCCAAATTGCTATAAATTGATTGCCACAGATATTTCATCAATTGCAGACAAAGAATCGGCTTTTGTAATACTAAGATCTTTCTTCTCCAGGCTTCAGCAACAAGATTCACTCGAATTTATTGCAGAAACAAATTTAATGCGAACAATACAAGAAATTTTAAAAACAGATCAACAAACAAGCGTATTTTCAGCCATTGGCGAAGTTGTAAATGAAATTGGACTAAAATTAATAGTTCAAGAAACTGGATTTACAAATTCAAGACTTATATCAGAACAACCACCCCATATAACATTCATACACGATCCTACTGAAATATTTAATATCTCCAAAGAATTATTTAAGTCACCTTACGATGACGTTTCAAAATCAGTATTTAATTTCATTACAATGATGATCAATGCTTTTCCTCATGATGCGCTTTCATCATTGGACATAATATTCGAAAGATTGAGAATTGACTGCCAAGTAAATACTACTGATACGAATTATACAACTTCACTTCTTAAATTAATATATGAAGCTATTAAAGTTATCGGAGCAGAAAATTTCATTCAATACTTTAATTCTCTGTTTAACTCAATTCCAAAAGAGGAAGAATATTTCCCATTCACTGCTGCTATTTTTAAAACACTAAATTACCTAAAACTAGAGCATTTTTTCCAGATCCCTTCGATTATAGAATTTGTTGATAATTTTAGTCCTATACTTGAACAAGAGCCTCCATTATCTGGTCCACAGATGAACTGTTTACTATCATTCGTGACGTTTTTCAAATCTAACGCAGACCAATTTGATGATGCATCAAAACAGCAAGTTGTCGACAGATTAATAGAACAGGTAGGAAATGAACAAAGTGAAGATGTTTTTGAAATACTGTCAAAACTTTTAGGCGATGTTTTAACATCATCAAACATTAAAAACTGTATAACCATATCAGATGATTTACTATTGGAATTAACCACAAGTGGAAATGCAAAATTCATAGAAATAGCCTGCAACTACATGTATAACTTTGATGATAAAAATCAATTCAAAGAGTTGTACAGCAGAACACTTGAAGAAATTGCATCAAGTATATCTGATTTTGATCAAGTTGCATTAATATTAAAATTCTTAAAAGACATGAAGTATTGTGAATCCTTTGAACCATTCGCAGCTGAAGCACTCAGCAAAATCATTCCTGAGGTTCAAAACAACGATTATTATCTGAGCCTAGTTTACCAAGCTGTTCCTGACTGTCTTAAAAATTATCGCGAAGAAATATTAAGCATAGCAAATCCATGCGGCCCAGAATCATGCGCCAAACTATGTTTCGCTGCGTGCAGATTCTGTTCACCCGATTTTGTTGCAAGAATTGTTGAAATTTCTTTGCAAAAATTTGCAGAGGAAATTTCCGATATTCCTGATTGGACTGAGAAATCTGAAAAAGTTCGCGTTGCATTAGAATTACATAAAGCGCTGTTTAATTTAGCGCGTGTCATTGCTAACATGAATTACGAGATATTAAATGAAGTAATGAATCTTGCATTATCAGTTCATGAAAGGATGAATGCTCCAACACCATTATATGATGTTCTTTCTTATGTTATGAAGATTCATGGTGATATTGACATCTTTTTCATTAGGATGGCTATGATATTTTCAAGTGCGGAATGTTTCACTACACAAAATGAATGGAGAAGGACAATGCATATATGTAACGAATTTCTTGAGTTCAATTTCCATAATAGAAATCAATTGTTCATGAACGCATTGCAGTTCGTTGGAAATCATGCCGATGATATGCTTGCCTGTATAAGAAAAGATGAAAAATGCGCAACATTTGAGCAAGTTTGTCAGTTAATTCATAACGAAAATTATTTATAGATTTTTTATATATTTATGTTGTATATTATTATAAATTTTGAGTGCGTAATATCATATATATTTTATTAAAAAAATAAAATTTTATAGCAGCATCGATAGAACACAAATATATAGTCGAAATACATCAATTAATTGTATAAAATACATATTATTAAGTTATATTATCCAATATTATATCAGATATTCATATATTAACGAAATATTACCACAGACTTAAGAATTAATGAATGTTTATGTCAATATTGTCGAAAGTTGTAGATTTAACCGTTATTAGAACTCAATATTTGGAAATTCTGAATCATGATCAAAAATATCCAATTTCTGGAAGATAGAATCATTTTTCCATCACTATCATACTTGTAATGGATTGATATGGAAATTTAGCAATGATTTTATATTAAACATGATTTTCAATATTTCTTGTGTTATAATGATGTATATAATAAATAATTAATTAACTTAGACTAATCGATGCATCAAAGCATCCCAGTCTTTGATCTTCTTCAAGAAAAGAAATTCGTAATTTATATCTACCGCTATTAAGATTTTTGGGTATAATAAATTGTGTGCCATATACAAATTCTGCAAAAGTAGAAGGGCATCTTAGCATTGAAAGCTCGCATAATTTTTGTCGATATCTAATTTCAGGAGTTCTCGATCTAGAAAACTGTACTTCGATAATAGGATCAACAATTCTGCTAAAATGTTCAATTGATAATGAAAACTTCAATATATCTCCAGGTGATTTTGGAAATTCGACAACATTTACTGATTTTATAGTGAAAATTCCGCTTTTCTGGCAACTTTTAAATTCTAAAGTTTCATTTTCGTGGCACGTTGAAGCCCTCAGCAAAATGAAAACAATCATCTATCAAAAAACCAACAAAAATTTGATTAAAAGCCATAATCAATAGATTTATTTAACGAAAATATACTCAATCAGCTAAGATTTTTCTCATAATTAATGAATTTTTTCACAAAATATTTTTCAATAACATTATTTGAATTACTACAAAGTACATATAAACATATTTATAAACAAATAACAAAATCAAACATATTTTTTGATCCTTGAAAATATTTCATTTTGCAATTGATAATAAATCTTTCTAAGTTCTGCATCTTTTTCGAACAATCGAATCATTATACCCTCAAGGTTCTGCCAAATCATTCTCTCGCGTGAATTAAGCGAATCAATGAATTCAACAGATTTTCCAAGAGTAGCTGAAATGAAGCAAATCGCGAAAATAATATTATCATTACTGCAATTCTTAAGAGCGTATTTAAGGACTGCTTCTCCGCTCTTCAAGACATCTTCAAGGCGAGCAATATAATCAATCATTGACATAAGAAACAGGAACTGGTTATGAAGCGGAACAAGTGAAATACTTTCCAGTCCTACTGAAATTCTCATATAATATTGATTAATTAGCAATCTCTTGTTCTTTGAAACGCCAATGCCTGAAAAGCACTGTGGGAGTTCTATATTGGATAGTGTTGTATCCATGTGATATCTCCATTTCTGCTTTAGCGAAGAAACTAAATTCTTGAAATCTTTTGAGCTGCACTGATCGAGGATCATCTCGTATTTAGTTGAAAGGAAGAGAATATTATTGTGATTCGTTCTCAGTATTTCGTCATATTGGGAAATGAAACCATTAAAAGTAGCATTCTTAAATCCAACGGATTTAATATACAACTTAATGAATTTCTGTGCAATACTAAGGACGTTATTATCATAGAATCTGTCAGCATTCGAAATCCACTGCTGAAGAAGATTCAAGCATGACTTGAGTTGAATCATATACTCAAAGTCCATTGATTGCTTTACTACTTGATCGTATTCACAGACTTGCAAGTAATCAGCGAATGAAACAGGATTTCTTTCTTTGAGTTTTTCTTGACATTCTTGACACGGCGGTTTCCCGTCAGTGACCTTTACTATGCATTCTTGACAAAGTCCTGTCAGATCTTTCGCAAACTGGTTCTTGAATTTCGATGAAATCTGCGTATTCATTTCGCACCATCTAGCTACTGTGATATCCATCTGCGTAGATTTGACGTCAATGTATCTCCAGAGTCTCTCAAAAGACGGAATTGTGTATTCGGGAGATTTAAGGGATGGTTTAGTAAAAACAACATTTTTCTCAATCTTGTTGAAAGTAACTGGAGGCAAAACCTTTGGATACATTTTCAGAAGGACAGGAACATATTGTTTGTCAGTCATTGATAAGCCGAGTTTGACTAGAATCTTTGGTAATTCGATGCATTTATGTGCGGAAGCAAATAAAATCGATGCATCAAGCAAAGATGACGCGTATCTGATATAATGCTGTTCAAAATCTGAGAAACCAGCAGGAATGTCAACGATTGATGTGATGTTGTTAAAGATAGATTTGTTCGCTGAAGATTTGAAAATTTTGATTGATCTTTCAGCGACTTTAAGAAAAGCATTGATGTGATTTGTAAAGTGTGATACATTCAACATCATGCTTATTTGCGGAATTAAAATACTTCGAACTAAAAATTCGATTATTTTTTCTTCTGGCCAACCTCTTTGTGAAAGTAAAACCAATAAGTTAACATGCATAACAGGAAGAAGGCAAAGATTCTTGATAATACTGACAGACAGCGTTTTCGCGTGAATTTCAATATTTGCAGTTGGTAAATTTGTTTCTGAAAGCTGAATGTCATGACAAAAGTAGGCGTGCACATCTTCATATACTGCTTCTATGTAATAAAGTGTTGCAGAAGAAAGAAAAAACGGTCTGAGAACGATTTCAATTGCATTTTGAGGTAATCGCATTACTGCATTTGTGTAGTATTGATATGCATAAGCTAGGTGCTCACGGCATGAAAAATATCCGAATATCGAAGGAATGACTGAATAAATTAAAAATGTGAAATTTGGTGAATCCAAATCTTTAAATGCAAATTCAGTAACATGTGCTAGTTGATCTGGACTCTGAATAAAGAACTCATATAGTTTGCAAACGAAATGCATCTGTTGGGCTGAAATACATTCTGTTATTCTGGGCTGTTGAGCAATAAATTGTAAGATTCCTTGTTTAGATTGAGGGAAAAATGATGGTAGTTTTGGCTCATCTAGAAGATGACTCAAAATTAAAAATCTCTGCTTAAGTAGAAGAACATCTGTGATTTGTGCAAGGTGATCAACGCATTTCTCCATATGATCAGGTGTGTTTAGTGGGTAATGCATGTTAATAAAGTTGATCACTTCTTGCATGTTGTATTTTTTGACATGTCAATTTTCCCGGTAAGAGAATTTTGACATGTAAACCCACAATTTTATTACATATGTCATGTAAAATACAAATTCAATTCACATATGACATGTAAACTCCGAATTCTAATATAGTTCATAATTTGTCATGTAAATTTATTAAAAATCAATACAATAATTTATTAAAAATCAATACTATTATATTTGACATGTAAAATGTATTAATATTTTAGATCCTTTTCCAAAGCAATCAAGGTAACTATAAGGTAAATAATCGTTGATTATCCATGTAAAATTGTCCAAATACTTTTCCATTGCTATCAAACAGTAATATATATATTGCTGTCATGTAAGTCACAAAATTCAATTAAAATGTCACATAAGTGTTAATAAATTGACATGTAAAATGTATTATTATTTTAGAGCTTTTCCCAAAGCAATATAGACAATAATGAAGTAACTAATCACTGATTTTCTGTACTACTCACTTTTGCACCCTGGTGCACTATATTTCTCCCCTCAAAATGGAATCGTGATGAAAATTGGTGCAAAATCCCTGTTTTTTTTTATAAAAAAGATCTGATTTTTAAGGTTAATTTCGGCATAATTTTGTCATATTTTTGAAAAATTGACATTCTTATGAGTGTTGCTGATGCGAATGTGAAATACGACAGACAAATTCGTCTTTGGGGTGTTGACGGCCAAAAGTTGATTAATGCTGCAAAGGTTGTCTGTTTTGGTTCAGATATCTTAACAACAGAATTTCTTAAGTCCATGTCACTTCATGCTGTCGGCCACATCGTTATTATTGATGATGCTGTTGTGACTGAAGCTGATCTCATGCAGAATTTCTTTGTGGCTAAAGAAGATCTTAACAAGAATCGTGCTGAAGTTACAAGCGAACGTATTCATGAACTTAATCCCGACTATACGGTAGAATATATTATTAAGCCACGTGATGATTACAAAATTTTAGAAGATTCTTCATATGATTCAAATACTTTCGTTTTTACCTCAGGCATTATCACATCGTCAAAGATGGAAGAACTCTCAAGCATCATCCGTAAAAAAGGAATGAGACAAATTCATGTCACCTGCTCAGGATTTTATGGAGGATTTTATCTTGATGCTAACGACCATTACGCGCTCCCAGGAGGCACAATGATGGCAGAATCTATGGATTACCGCATTTCCCAGCCATGGAAAGAACTTGCTGAATACATGGAAAATGCAAACTTCGATAATCTTGACTATATTGGCAAAAATCACTATCCATGGATTGTTCTATCGTACTATGTTCTCAAGCACGTCAAAGAGCAGTATCCAGACTACGATCCAATTAAAAATGGATACAGTAAAGATTACAAAGCAAAATTTGTTGCACAGCTCCATAAAGATCAGATTGTTGATGAAACCCATTTATTGAAATCTGAACTCGTTGAAAAGGTTGAAACCAATTTCCCTAAATTATGTCAACAACCAAATTGGCCTAACTACGCTTCTAACCTTAATGACCTTGATTCTAAGCCAAAGACCAAATTCTGGGAATGCGTCAGAGCAACAGAAGAATTCAAAAAATTGCATGGCGTTTATCCACTTGTTGGCGACATTCCGGACATGGAGTCCAAAAACACGATCTTCAGGGAGATAAAGGCTATTTACAAGGATAAGCACGATAAAGATACAGAAGAAATTATCAAAATGCTTCCGAATGTCGACCCGGAGTTCGTTAGACAATATTGCAACTATTTTTGGAAATCTAAAGGTTGCGTCTATGATACTCTTCCTGTTACTATGGCTAGACGTAACCGCCAAGCATTCATTGAAACAGTTTTTATTGCTGAGAGAGAATTCTTCTCAAAGAACAACCGCCTTCCTGATGTGAATAATGAGGAAGACTTCAAATATATCTTCGAGAATTCAAAGAAACTCATCACTAATTTCAAAGAGCCAAATGATTCAGAAAAACTTGAAAAAATCATCAAATGTTATCTCCGCTTTGGTGGTAAAATTCTTGCTGGTGTTGCTTCTACGGTTTGCTCCCTCGCAGCACAAGAAGCTACTAAAGTCATCATCCACCAACAGACACCAATCGAGAATGCTGTTATTTTCGACTTCGTAGAAAATCAGTTTAATTAAACATAATTTTTGAATAATTCATGTAAAAACTCAAATAAAATTAATTAGTCTAAAATATTCCGTCAAACTAAATATGACGCTATACATGTTTCCAAAAATGAAATAGGAAAAAAAAAATAATCCCTGCAGATTCAAAAACAACATCACTCTCACACCAGCAATAATGCCATCGAAATAATCATTTTGATAAAGTTTAGCATGTTTTTCGATTGCACAAATTGATATTATTTTTGTCATGTAAAAATTAATAAATGACGTGTAAAATGACAAAATTAATTCAATCATAATATTTTGTCATGTAATGAATCAAGAGTCAAAAAAATATGATTTCACGTCACTTTTTGGTATTTTAATAAAAAAGTCGACATCATATTTATAAAATGAGTCAACGCCAGAGACTTATTACAAAATTAACAAATACATTACTTCCGGAAATCAAAGCAAATTACTATCTCAATATCATCAAGCGAGAAGAAGACAGCTCTGCACAACATATGTTACTTGATCTCTTAGAAGAACTTGATTTCCAACATCCAAATGCAGGCATCAAAAAGGCTTTGAATGATGTAAAAAATAAGAAGCCTTTTCAAATCGGAAAGCTTGTTTACATCGCACCAGATCAAAATCATAATCAAAGTTCACGACTAATAATAGATAATCAAATCAAAGAACTTTTGTTCGAAAATGCTCTTGAAGAAATCAATAGAATTACCAAATATAATCCAACACCTGATTACTACAGCAATTTAGTTAAAATTTATATGGGTATGCTAGATTTTAGATCTGCATTAAAGTACGCTATCAATAGCGATAATTTGGAAGTTGAATTCCTGTGTTCTTATGCATCTGGTGATTTTGCAAGAACTGTTAGTTTGATTGATAGAATTCTGCCATTTCTTCAAGCAGATAAGATAAAATATGCAACTGTATACGAATTTGTTCACATAATGTGCTTAGCAACACTTGCAATTGATTCTCCAATCAAAGCAGTTGAATTATTTAGCAAGCTTCAGAACACATATACAAAATTCGAATTCTTCAAACTCAATAAGCTTTTCACAGATATTAGCTGTCATAATTTTGAATCGTATTTTAATCAAATGGATACATTCGAATCATTCTTCCTCGATTCAATTTACTCCGCACCAGTTGCTTCAGATCTTATTTCCCGCATTAAAATCTCGCTTTTCAGTTCTGTTTTGAATAATTTCGGGAGAGTTACGTTTGATGAGCTGGAAAAGATTACGCATTTGGTATATCCCGACATCAAGATGCTTGCTCGCCAATCAATTCGTAATGGATTGGTTTTCGGAAAAATTGATTTGATTAATAATGAATTCATCAATGAAAACCCGGATTCTCAAAAGATAAACCGTGACGTACGTGATAAGGTACAAGTAATCATCGAAAAAATGAAATTCGCTCAATGGGAAAGAATGGTCAAATTATCCCAGCAATAAAACATTGCAACGAATTCACGACTAAACTGTACGTTATCTGTTTAATTTTTTTTTAAATTGAATCAATCTTGAAAGTATTAATTTCAAATATAATCATTAAGTTATGAGTATTTTCCCCTACAATGACTCGTAAAAATCGCTACCGCAGTAAAAAAAAAACAAAATAATTATTCAATTTTTTCATGTATTTCGTCATAATAATGGTGAATTTTTGAAGGTAAGCTATAATTATATGCATATGTAGATTTGAATTATAAAGGTTTCATATGAAATTTTGAATTAATATGAAATATAATGAAAAATTCCTAAAATATTACAGACAAAAAAAAATTTTCAAAAAATTTTTAATGACGAGGTTTTCTCTTAACATTCCCAAGCTTTTACCGAATGATTTCGTTGAGAAAGACTTCACAATTATTATCAATGACAAGAAGTATATGATAAACTCATTAATTGCGGCGACACACTCGAAGAAATTGTACAATTTATTTCTCGAAGATCCAATTGCAACAGAATATTCGATTAAAGGACCAGTCGGAGACTACAATATCGTTATAAATTTCTTGAATGGCATAAAAATTGAACCCTCGCCTTTAAATGCTCTCTTTCTTTTATCCGTAGCAAATATTCTCCAATCTTCTGATTTATTTGAGACAGTTACTTCTTCTCTTACAGAGCCCCTGAATAGCACCGATGTTTTAGAATTATGTAAAGAAGCTTACGCAAATCAAATGAATTGCGATTTTTACGCTGATATCATTGCTTTATCATTAAATGATCTCATAAAACAAGACAAATTACCGAAAGACCTTGATCATGCAATCATCGATATTATATTACAAAGCGCAAAATCGAAGAATGATCTGATTGATCCTGTTCTTCTTAAAAAATTCATAAACTCTGTAATAAATATTAACGAGCATCCTAATGATCGCCTTGTGTGCAGTTATCCATTCTCAATTTGCTCACAAGATGAAATTTCAGCTTTAATAAATTCAAAGAAATTCAATATAAACAAAGTTAAGGATATTCTTCTCAAACGCGCATTAACATCCAATTGCAGAGTCAACAACCTCTCAATTTACACTACAATTCCTGGAAAAGCATTAGATGGAATTATTCATTTGTTTGAAGCTCCAGAAATAACAGCATCATCATTTTATGGCAAAGGATTCGAACCTGAAATATTATTAGAGAAAGAACCAGTTTCTTCATCACCAAGAAATTATTATTGCAGTAAAGGCGGTCCAAACGAGTGGCTGATGTTTAAATTCAATGGGTGTTCCATAAATGCTACAAAATACACAATTAGAAGCTGGTATGGCGCAAGTAACAAAGTTGCCCCTTCTTCTTGGGAATTTTACGGAAGTGCTGATGGAGTAACTTGGGATTTGCTAGATAGAAGGAAAGACGAAACATGCCTTTGCCAGGATGATCATGAAGAGTTATTTACTGTCACAGAAAATGAATCTTTTTATACTATGTTCAAATTAGTTCAGCTCAAGTCTTTGAACCACAGAAATACAGTATTTGCCATATCAGGCTTCGAAATTTTTGGAAAAGTGAAACATTTGTAATTTTTTTTATTATGTCATAAAGTATCAATTGTATTATCATTATATCGTATATTTAGCGTATATAACAACATTTTTAATGCATTTAATTGCATTTTTTCTTTACAATTAAAATTTAATAACATATAATAACAAAAATTAAGATCATGCTGATGATGCGGTATTAACAAACATCAGATAAATGTTTTCAAACAAGATTGTAAATCCGATCACGATGCGATACATTAATCGGACAACTCTTGCTGCTGTTTTGAGGAATTTTAATAAAAGCATTGTCGAGATATTGCACAAAAACACGTACAACATATAAATAAATCGTACTGTTGTCTTTGTTATAGATAAAATTACGTTGTAAAGAATTCTAATAGGATAAAGAACTTCGCGTAATATGCCCATAATCATTTTGAATGATCTGATTGTAATTACTTGCACAAAAAGTCTGAATCTGTTTAAATCTGTTTTCCATTTCCTTTGGTCTCGTTTTATTTCGATTAAATCGTCTTCAACAATCAAGAACCACGTATTTAATATATAATCCTGAACAGTTGTGAAGATATTTCGAATGAATTTTGTTTTTGATGAGATAGAAATCCTTATTTCTTGCTGTGTTTCTTCGTCTGCAACTATATAATAAAAGTGAAAGCATTCAATCACTGCGAATAATAGAAAAAAGATAAAAATTTTAGACATGAAGAAAATTAAAAAGTGACAATATATTGACAAAGTAAACCTGAAATGTCAAAAAATGGTTATTTTTGACATTGTAAACTTAATTCGTCAGATAAATAAAAGTGGTTATAATTTTGAAATATTGATGTAATTATGTCAAATTAATAAAAAAAGCAGAGAAAGGGCTTCATACACATCTCGCATAGTTTTGTCCTATATTCAAAATATAAGTAGGTATGTCCACAATGATAAATTTTATAAAGATCTAGCAGAATTTCCTACCTCTATTAAAGAAATAATAATTTTGCCATGTAAAATAGGCTTGTCAAATTTAAAAGTGACAATTTCATAATTTCAATTGAAAAGTAACAACGATTTCAAAAAATATGGAAAAACATGATAACTTTTTTCTCTTTAATGATCCACATTCTAATCCAAAACCGATCATAACAGCGCAGTATTTATGCCTGGGAACTATTTTCTTCGGTTTTACGATGGAATTGTTCGTTTTATTGACCGAATTCAGACATTTAAAAAGATTATCAAATCAATATCGCGCTTTTTCAGCTGAAACTGATTCCATAGACTACAAAACATCAGTGATGATAGCATATTTAATCAAAATCATCCTATTATACGCATCTCTCTTTACTTGCATTTATAAATTGAAATATTTTTGGCGTCATTTCCATTCAAATACGAAATTCGCGTTATTAGTGTTCTTCTATGCGGAAATCGTTGTCAATTTCGTTCCATCTATTCACAAAACCTTTTTCGTTGAACGAAAATTCGGATTTAATCAGACTTCTATACATATTTTCCTCAGAGACTTCATATTGAAGGTCATACTTCACTTTTTCGTGTACATTTTATTCCTAATTCCTGTTTGTTTACGCGCAAGTAAAGTTGATCTCCAAGCGCCGCGAAAAAGACGAACAAAATTACATATTGTCGAAGTTAAACCTACAGAACTAGCTCCTCTGCAGGATAATGAGGATGAGCTCTCAGATGTAGGCTTGGTCGGAATGGATGATGATTCAGAAGACGGAGAAGACGGAAATGCTTTCTTTAAACATTCATCAAACTTCTGGGCGTTCACAACAATCCATCTTTTCTTCGTTGTTTTGCTTTGCTCATTTATTTATCCATATACAGATAATCTCTTTGCTACATTGAAACCAGCATCATTGGAAAACAATAAAAACAAATACAACGCAATAATGAGCGGTTTTAAGAATAACAACGGCCAAAATTTACAAATTTTATTTCCAACACGAAATTCACACATTAGTTATGGGATTCATGGTTACTGGTCACCAAAACCATATGTTTCTGAACAAATTCTCAAGCTCTTCCAACTGGATGAGCTTAAAGCAGTTGGAAAAGAATTAAATACGCAAATGAAAACGAAAGCAGGCATAAATATACTCAGAACATCATTCAATATATTCCCAGTAGTGTTTTACGGATTGATATTTAAACAAGTAATGAGAACTGGAGTTGCACCATATGGTGTTCAACGCGGCCGACCAATTGCGATTGTCTGTTTTATTGCTTTCTGCTTCTTCTATACATGCCATATATTCACAAAGATATATCTCCACATCTTCGAAAGGAAATTTGTTTTCGAGGCTGACATAAATGTAGCCAAAAAAGGCTACGAAATTAAAAACGCTCTGATCAAAATGTACAGAGTCAACTTAGAAGCTGTTTCTCCCAGCCTTCTCTACAAAATATTTTATAATGGAGTTCCTCCATTATCGGAAAGGATCGATAAGATCAACAAGTTCCTAAACAGTAAGCCACAGCTAAGTTCAAGTTTCGAAAATATGCAAATTCAAAAATAATCTTTACTCAAACTTATAGATTATTGTTAATATTACATACATTACCTTAGCATCTTACCTAATAATGTTATTAGGTTCTTTTCGGTTGAAATAATTGTTTATTATTTTTCATCATCATAAATATTGTCTTGTTATTTATAAAATTTGATTTCGAATGAATATGATCCTTTTGGAGCTTATAAACAAGCTGATAAAGCGCCAAAGTTAAAAAAAAATAATTATTTGAATGTAGTTATTGAAAACTTGTATATTCAAGTAATATCTACGATAATCATTCGATTATTTCGTTGTTTTGATAACAAATTGATGAAAATAATTTTTGATTTGATTATTCATCCAAATGAAATGCAAGTATCTGTCTCTGATCTCCTGATATAATTTCTTTTGGATCAACAACAACGCCATTACGTAATAAGCTGAATTTTTGATTAAAATTATGCATATGCTTTGATTTCATGAATTTAACAAAATCATATACTTTGTCATATGTCACACCTTCTTTAAACCACTCGAAAATAACTGTGCGTTCAGGAAATTCTATAATAATAAAATGGCGATCGTCTAAGAGTTCATCTCTTGATGCGAGAGATACACTGAAGTCAGAATCAGCACGTTCCTGTTCTTCTTCATCTTCAGGCTTGAAAAGTGGAATCGGATCAGGTGCAACCAACATAAAAAAATGAAATCATGTCTTATCTATATCACCACCATTCTATTTTGTGACAATATTTTTTCTCAAAATACGCTTATTCCATTTAAATTTTAATGAATTTGAAAAAAACTCGATATATCTCAAAAACCAACCGAAAACAGTTTATTCTTCATTAGTATACTAACATTTTGTTTTTGAAAAATGATTTTTATTAACAAATAGTCATTATTGAAATAAATATTTTTGATGTTGAGTAATGAGGCTGCATTGAACCAATAACCCAACAAGTAATGCCAATCACGCTCATTACACAAAGAAAAAGATATGATTTTGATTTCTTTCATTTCATATATTACAAAGCTTTAATATTTAACATTATCCATATCTACTAAAATTCTAATCAATTTTATTATAGGAATTAATAAAATAGTAAATATGATAAATTTGATAAAAATATGTTCAGAATAGAGCAAAATTAAGTAAAAATTTAGATTTTTAAGGCCGTTATATGCTCAATGGAACAAGGTTGTAACTAAAATCGTTGGAAAATTCGATATAAAATTTTTTTATGCGGACTTCTTTTAGATCTCGAGAAATTCCAAAATCACCAAAAATGTCATCACAAAGAACATCCACTACATTTAGGACAACAGATACACGCTCATCTGGTACAAGAAAAATAACTCCTTACAATACAAATCGTCCATCTTACGGAAGAGTTCATACTTTTGCTCCACCGAGCGACGATTTCGATATTCATGAACTAGACTTCACTCCTCCGCCTCGTGTTACTACGATTCCGAAGCCAATTCGTGCAATGCGCGGAAAAGGCCCGAAACTGAACATCGCAGAGGAAGGATCCACAAGCGATCGCGTTCCATGTAGGTATTGCCAAAGGAAATTTGCACCAGATCGTTTGCCAGTCCATGAAAGAATTTGTGCAAAGACAAGAAAGCGAAGACCATTCAATGCATCGATGCACAGAGTCTCAGGAACTGAAATGCGCTATGTTCCTCGTCCATCCAAGGCTGATATGACATCCAGTCGCACAAAGTATATTAACGGAAAACCAAAATATAGAATTGAGCACGAAAATCTTGTTGCTGCTCTTCGTGCTGCCAGAGGAGTTGCAGCATACGAGTCAGGAAAGATCAAAAAGATGCCAAAGATGCCGAAAATGCAAGAAGTTCCTGATGGAAGAGTTCGCTGCAAATATTGTGGAAGAAGATTCGGTCCAGAGCAAGCGGAGAGACACATACCGTTCTGTAAGAGAAATGCAGGCCTAAGGCAGCCAGCGAGACCAACAACAAGAAGATATTAATTTATTAACCAATTAAATAACCATGTATATCGCGTAATTTGTTTATTTATAGATAAAAGACAATGTTTTACTGTGCTGCTTTAGCTCCTGGCATACTATAGATATATGCATCACCGACTTTCAAGGCTTTGTAGTACTCTGGTAAAAATTCTTTTTGTGTGAAACCGAATTCTGTGTAGAATTTCATTGCAGCTTCGTTGCTATATAATACATGAAGATATATTTCATCGACATCCTTATTTGCTTCGATAACATGCTTGAGAAGATCACTTGCAATACCACGACGCTGATATGTATGTAAAACTCCGATAGTCATTAAATATAATTTATGAATACTTGGATTTTTTTCATCTTCTTCAATACGCCAACATATTTCGCCAATTGGAAGATCATCGTTTAAATAAACAAGTAATCCATGTGCGATCTTTCCTTCTTGAAACATATCATATATATGCTTTCTATAATGAACTGGAAGCGTTTCACGATGAATGCGGCGAAGTAAACCAACGTTTGATTTATCTACTTTGACATAACTGAGCTTAAATGGCTGATTTTCGCCCATTTTTTTTATTGCTTGACCAATAACTTATAATCTCTATTTGAGTATAATATATAAATATACTAAGATAAATATTTCAATTTATATAATAGTTTTGGGAAAATATTGAATATTCATATTTGATAAAAATATATTTTCATTATTGTTATAAAAAATCAACAAAATTGATCATTATATTAGTAAATTTGGTTTGTTCATTAATGATTTTAATTCGATCAAATATGAAACAATAAAAATAAACAATCAAACAAAATGGAATTGAAAAAACAATATTGAAACAGTAGAATGGTTAATTATAATATTGTTTTGGCTTAAAAATTAGATTATTTTGGAAATCAGTTAATTTTTGAGATTAGAGTGTTTTGTTATGGAAAATAGGTTACATATATTATAAGTAAATCTGATATGAAATAAAAAGATGGACAATGAACGATTATTGTAAAACTATAAATAAACGTGTTTTTAAATTCAAATGGCTCTTGCTAAAGATAATAAAGTATATTTAGAAACGATTAAATTATGGGAAGGATATTCTGGCAGTATTAACAACTTCGACTACTTCACACGACCTCCAATCAAATTTATTGCAAGTCTTATTAAAGCAGTCAATCAAAAGACAAAATTCGGCACTGGATATTTCACAGAAGGACAATTAGAAGGCAAAGCTGTCGGTACTAAAGAAGAAAAACTCGATTTTCTCAAGATGTTACATATATATACAGAATACGTTAATAAAGCCCACATCAAAGTCGATCCAGCAAAGATTGCTGCTGGACAGGATGTAGAGAATACACTTATGTTATTGCAAGCAGTTATTAAGGGCTCCGAAAATCCAAAGATGGAATTCGAAACGGCAGCAAAGCGTGCCATGAAGAAATTCGAGTCAGAGAAGAACGCTTCGAACAAGGACGGAGATGCACCAAAATCTCCAGAAAAGAAGAAATCGGAAGATAAATCTAAAGAGGAAGCACCTAAATCACCAGAAAAGAAGAAGGAGCGTCCGAAAGAAGAAAAACCAAAGGAAGAAAAGCCAAAGGAAGAAAAACCGAAGGAGGAAGCAAAGCAAGAAGAGAAGAAGGAAGAAAGAAAGCGCGAGAGAAAGAAGGAGGAACCAAAACCAGAGGAGAAGAAGGAAGAGCCGAAGCCAGAAGAGAAGCCTAAGGAAGAAGAAAGGCCAAGAAAGAAGAGAGAAGAACCAAAGCCAGAGGAAAAGAAGGAAGAAGAGAGACCAAGGAGGAAAGAAAAGCCACCGAAACAAGAAGAACCAGTTGTCCCATCAATCAATGTTGACATCGAGGACGACGCTAATCCAGCAGCCAGGCCAATGACAGCTAGAAAGGCCCCACCGAAAGTTAAGGATGAGGCACCAGTCATAACAGAGTCTAAAGTCACAACAATCATCAAAGAAGAAGATGTCGATGATGATGTTGATGACGTCTTCGTCGAAGAGTCTGCTGCAGGACAGCCTACAACATCCGGACAGGAGAACGGCCAGCTTGTGCAGAAGATCCTCGAGGAGTTCCAGAACGTATCTACAAAGCAGGGAGGAAGCGCAGCAGAGGCATATGATGCAGACAGATTCAAGCAGTCAATAGAATTCGCTAAAGGCTTGCTCCAGCACCTTGCTAGGTCCGCTCAGCCGCTCGACACACTTATTCAGTTCTCACAGGAAGATCTCGGCAATATGGAGAACGAGTACACAAGGTGGACTGAAGAGTGCAAGAAGCAGGAGAAGCTTCTCGAGCAGGAAAGAGCGCAGACTGAAACAGCGCTCCACGATCTTAACTCCAAGGTAGAGGATCTCGACAAGGACATAGCTAGACAGGAATCGAGGTTGAGGCTTGTGAAGGCCGCCGCGCTTCTTAAGGAGAGTGAGTTAATGAAGGATTTCGCCGGTCTTTGTCAACAGTAAAATGCTTTTTTTTATTTAGAAATTAGATGTATTTTTTCTTTTTTAAACCAAATCTCCCATAAGCTTTAATGAAGCGATACATGTGTATATCAAAAAAATTGTAAGGAAATGTTGCTATATTTAACGAATTCTGATGAATTGCTTTCTCATATCTTCTATTTACTGAGAATTTTTTTTTTCATTCTCAATTTTCCACATTTTTTTTCATATTAAACATAACATAGCTGTTTACAATCAGAGATTTTCTGGTTGAATTCATAATAAAACATCATTTTATCAAATGAATTATTTTCTCAAAATTATATTCTTCATATGACATATTAAATCTATGGAATTAGTTTATTTTAGACAATTATATGATTTGTGTCCAGCTTAGAGACTGTATTGCTACTAAAATATTATTCAAGATTCGAGAAAGTTATCTGAGGAGATTAATAGAGATACGAAATAATTTATTTATAAATGCTAACAAATATCGATTATCATGATAATAAGTTTTGTAATTAATTTTCGCATTGATGAATATAAGTAGCCCTATTCATATTATCATTCGATTCGATAGGAATTCCCATATAAGTTAATTCTGTATTCTGATTGTTTGGCTTCTTGTTATTAAAAGTGCAGGCCTGCTTGAAAAACTGCGGGAAATATGGTCCAAAGGCAGCTCCATCATAGTGTATGTGCGGTGGAGGGTCGTAAACATCATTACATGAGAAACAGTATAATTTGACGGTCGAGAACTTGGGTTTAGGGGAAACTCCAATTGGAAGAAGTCTAGCATGATGACAGTTGACGCGAGGACATTGGCCGAACTCGGCTTTATTATATTTTGTTTGCATCAACTGAACGCTTCCTATTGTCAAAAGATAGCGCTGATGTATAAGGTGGTAGAGAATAATCGCGTCTTTGTTGATTTCTTTTACTTCTGATGGCTCGAGACTTGGATTTTGATCTTTAATTAGTTTTAATGCTGTATTATAGTTATTTACTTGTTGGCTCAATCCGTATAGGTTGAAGTTATCGTTAATATATGATGAGTTCACTGGAATAAGCCAAGGATTCTTAGCCGTATAATTTTTGACCCACTCGGAAATAGATTGCTGCTCAGGGTTATATGTGGCCACAGTGTCTTCGTTTGGCGTTTCGCAAATAAAGTCGTCATAAACATACATCAGAAAAACGAAATTTTCACGAAAAACAAAACTGACAATTTTTCAAAGGTTTATTTTTTGTAAATATAACAAGGCGCCTCAAACCCTTAAGATCCGCACTAAGAATAAATTTTTATATATGATTTCAGCGAAATTTGTTCATAAAAACTTCATTTTAAGTAATTTTATTTATCAAGATGCTCAATAATCAATAATTAAATAAAATATAGTTTAGTTATCTTAATTTAATTATATATATTTTTTATCAATGATCAAAACAAAGATATTTATTTAAACAAATTTGATATCTTCAATAATTTGGTCTCCAAATGAATATATTAGCAAATCTCCACTTAGTTTGCTAATTAATATGATTCATAATGACTATTAACAAAAAAATAATTCATCTTTCAAATAGCTGCAATACTTGGGTTGCACATTCACATTCTTCATCAGATTCCATCATAAAGTCTTCAATATCGTCTAGAATTTCTGATTCTACAATAGATTGCTTAAAAATGTTATCAACATCATTTGGATCATTAAATAGCTTAATCAACATTTGAGATATTAGTTCAACTGTCGTAGTAGTTTGGTCATCAATAATTGAAGCAACAACGCTGAGAAAGTCTGGATTAATTATTCGAAAACAATAATCTGTTGGAGCTTCTAAAATAAACTTGCAGAATATGCTAACAATCAGTATTAACTTATCATATTCAAAGTTATGAATGTTTTTCATAAAATGATCTAAAAAATATTCAAAAATTAAATCACCATATCTAGAAATCAAAAGCTCGAGGTTTCTACATATCAATGGGAAGAGTAGCTTTGAATTATCACCAAGTAAATCATTTCGCATAATTATATAAAATTTTTCATTATTTGCAATTCTTGAATCGTATCCATTTTGATCTCTCCATTCAATAGTTTTTATAATAATGTTATAGCACATATATGATTTGTTTAAATTGTGCAAATTAATAATATCTAAAAGTTTTGATTCAATTCCAATAGTTATCAAATATCCTACAATATCAGGTACATGTGAAAGTGAATAAAGTATTGATACTTGAATATCTGTTAATTTGTTGAAATTATTTTTCAATTGTTCGAGAATTGTATCAGCAACAATGTGTGTGATATCATTATCAGGATGCAACAATATAATGTTACCTTCATCATTAAAATCAACTTCAACAAAGCTATAGAAAAAAAGATTCGAAAAGTATTCAAAAATATACTGAATGAAAGGCGCCTCTGGTTTCATTTTTAAAATATCTACCATGCATTTTGTTAGTTCATTATGAATAATTCCCCGAAAAACTTTAGAATCAATGAAAATATTATTAATTGCGATAATTAAATTCTCAATTGCAGCATTTTCACAGTTTTTTACAAATGAGCAGAGGCTGACTGTGAAATCTACGAACCTCTCAGGTATTTTATTTCGTGTTAAATATTGGAAACATATGGCCAAACCGTCATGAAAGGAATCTATTTGTGAATACATGGCAACTAGTAAGGTAGGGATATTTTTATCTAGTAAATCTTCGAATTTGATAATTGATGGCTTATCAAGAAATTTAATTAAAGCATTAATGATTTCAATAAGTGAATCTTGATCTAAAGGATGCATAGAATAGAATGTTCCATCAAAATCAAATAAGCTGTTAAAATAATTCGAAAATCTGATATATTCATCAATAAATTCATGTTTATCTTCTATCATTTCATATGAAACATCAGCTAATTGACCAACATTATCTTTAGATACTATTGAATTTATGCATATATCATTTTCATCTTTAAAATTCATATTGTCACTTTTGACTCAAATATATTCGTCACTTTTAGTTTGGTAAATTTCGTCACTTTTAAAACTATGGTACTTTTCATTTCAAAAATAGTTGTCACTTTTATATCATGTTACTTTTCAAAATTTATGTCACTTTTAATTTTTGTAAAGTTCGTCGTCACTTTTCTTTTTTCTATGCGACGATTTTTCCGTCGCAGAAAGTATATTTTATTTGGAATTGCTTTCGTCATAATTATTTCGATGCTACTTTTATCAGGTATCTTCGCGTTTAATTTCGTTACTGTCGTTCAAGAGCCAGAAATTAGAAATGATTTTCTTCAATTAGTGCTTTCGCGAGTTCCTAATGACTTATATTTTCATTTTGAAGGTGTAGGAGCATCCGCACATTCACAAATTTCACCATTTTGCGAAAATAATTATTGCAAAATTCCGATAATTATTGGCGGAATTGTGAAATTTTCTTTGGTATACAGATACATAAATATATTTACTAAACAATTCATCATAGAAAACGGAAAAATGAATTGCACAGATGAACCATGGACAAACAGAATTTGCACTTTTCGAGATATTTGTTATGCGAACAATAAATATCATTTAATCTCACCATACAACATCACATTCGAAGAGAATTTGCTATGTTTAGGTTCAAAAACTCCACCTGTTGACTTGGAGTTGAACAGATTTACAAATATGATTGACACATGGCAGAATGCTCCCCTTTTTGGGAAGAAAGTTTATGCTCCTTCATTTTTAGTATCAATTTATTATAACATGCAAATGCTTTGGCACCAGTACTTTGATTTCCTTTTGCCGCTTTACCAGACATTAACGAGAGAGGGAGAATTTAACAACAAGTCGATTGTTTATCTGCCAAACTTTGCGACTATTTATCCGATGCAAGCGAATTATTTATCTCTTGGAAACAAAGTCGCTAAAATGGAATTAAACAGCTGCTTCGATAAACTGACAATGGGAATGGTAAAAATAACTGATTTATCGCAAAATACTTATGATCCACCTTATAGTTTTTGCAATAATTGTTCTGCAGGATTAAGAAAAATTATTTTAGAAAAAATGCAAATAAATGATACAGCAGAGCAGCCATCAGCTGTTATTCTAGGCCGTCGAGGAAAAGTGAGATTGTTTAATACTGAAACAGTTAAAGTCGTTGTTGAAAAATTGCTGCCTAATTATAAAGTTAAAGTTTATTTCTTCGAAGATATGAAAATTGAAAAACAGATGAGAATAATGGCAAAGGCATCTTTATTCGTATCAATACATGGAAGTGGCTTGGCACATATAATATGGATGAAACCAGGTTCATCTGTCATTGAACTAAAGGCATGGAAGCATACTTGTAATGATTGGTACCAAAAGGCTGCGAAAGCGACTGGAATTCACTACTTAGCATATTATCCTGATGAAATATTAGACAAACCATCATATATCTCTGATGAATTGGCTTACTGCATCGATTCGGAAATTATGTGCGGCTCAACAATCTGTAAGGATAAACTGCGCGACCAGAATGTTACTGTCAATGCTCAAAGATTCGAAAAAGGCATCTCACAGTTCATAGAAGAACACTTGAAATAATATTGGAATATTTTTTTTTTTGCTCTCACAGATTGTAGAGCTAATAATCTTATAGTTACATCACATCATCTATTGATTTAGTTTCATGAATTTATTGTTGTGATGCTTTTAATGATTTTATTCTACTAATCTCTATCTAGTGTCGGATAACACAAGAGATAACTATTTTAATTCTCATCATCGAATTTATTATGCTTCATATAATGCATAATTCGACATGAACAGGCAAACTAGAGGAAAACAGCCTTTATGTTTGCATCAGAAACAGTATATTATAACATTATACCTCACAACTTTGATAACAGTATTTTCATTAATGATGAGTATAATTATAATTAATAACTATTTAAATTTTGTTAGAAAAGAGTGTTTATTTTTATTCTATTTTAGAAGAATTTGTCAAGATGGGTATGCAAGTCTTCGATGTACTTCGGGGAGTTTGGATTCTTCATAGTCTATGACTGGTGGAAATCTTGAGAATCCACAGTATTCGAATGCCTTGTTGAATGTTGACTGACTTTTGGGTACTTCACAATTTCGATTTATCCAAACATTTTTTTTTATTTCAACATCTCGAAAAATAAATTAAAATTAAAATGCGAATCATATGCAATTACCATTCTCTTTTCACCACCAATATCTTGCTGACCAACACACAATGATTTAGATTTCGAAAGCAAAATCATATCATTGCAAATATCATGTCAAAATCAGAATCATCTTTCGTATTCCAATCGATAATAAACGAAATCTTCTATAATTCATCCAAAAATGCAACAATGGACAAAAATATTCAAATCGATTTTAAAAAAATGGAAGAAAGTAATGAACACTCTTTTAGAAGTATTTATCAAGGTGTGCATGTAAGTCTTTGATATATTTTTCGAAATTTGGAACTTTCATAACATTATTGAATGTCACAGGCGGAATTCTTGTAAATCCGCAATATTCCCATGCCTTATAGACATTGAACCAGACTCCTTCAGCCTTTCTTCCTTCAAAGAACTGATTTTCTTCATTAAATGCTTCTTCAGGCGCATTCCAAGTAGAAGAAATCATGAAATGCTTTCCATGGCAATTGCCACCACTTCCATATTTCTTGCTAGGATCTGATCTTGTGCGACCGTCGTTTCTATACAATACTTTTTGCGAGAAAACTTCATCGATATATTTTTTCGTTGGCCAGGGCAAGCCCATCCACCATGCAGGCGTTTGCAATATTACAACATCAGACCACATGATCGTAGCATTCTCTTTATCCGGTTTGTAGCCTTCTTCGATGTGTGTAATTTTTACTTCATGGCCTTTTTCTTCAAGATAATTTTTCATTTCTTCGGCAAGTGTTTTATTGAGTTTTCCGCCTGCATGGGCGAATGTATGGCCGCCGTTGATGATCAGAATCTTCGCATTCTTGAGATTCATCTATTTGTCAAAGAGAAATGAAGTGAGTTTAGTATAATTCATTCAATTCCGATAGAATATAAAATTTAACGATTGATCAATTATTATATTACATTTGACGTGTTTTGAAGCATTTTATTTGATGACATCAAAATTCAACTCAAACACAGTCACATGAAAAACCCGTCTAACGCGTTGCAAACCTGTCTAAAAGTGTAAAATATAGATAAATGTTAACGTTTAAAAATTAGTTTTTGGTAGATGGAGTCAGAGTAGAATGACACTACGGTAAGTCCGCATACCCCACAGGAGGACCGACTAGAAATGAATCCATTCCTCGATGTTGAACCTCTCATACTGAACATGGCGTCAATACGTCTTGAAGGATTCGCTTCGGGAGCCAAAGTGTTGTGCATGTCAGATGCCGAAGACACCACATGAGGTGTGGATGACGCTTTTAAGGATCTGATCACGCCTCATCTACGATTGTGATTGTCGTAATAATAGAGAGTAAGAAAATATTATTTTTGCGCTAAAACAACGACGTTAGACAGGTTTGCAACGCCTTCGATGGGGTTTTTAGGGTGACTGTATCAAAATTTATTTTGTTTTTACAATAAATCTTGTCTGCATTCGTGAGATGTGTTTCCACACCATATAAGAGTTGTGTCACACAATCACAGATATGACTTCCTTTAAAAAATCCAAAGCAAAACAAAATTTTTTGTTAAATTCAAGATTTTTAACGAATTACGAGTATTCCATGTCTAGTATATGCATTATGTATTATTTTAAATGGTTATAAAAAAGATTCGATTTTTGAAATTTTATCAAAAATCAACTTTTAACGTAAATAATCATAATTAATGGACAAAGAGTCAGTATTTCCAAAGAAAAGGCCCAGTTAAAACTAGGAATGATTATGAAAAAAAAAAAAATTCAAAGCCCTTAACGTACATATCACAGCAATGCAAAACACTGATTTTCGGCCTATAAAAAGCCGATTTACTATAAGCAAAGAGCTCAGCGACATATCTAGACCAACCATTAGTGGTCTTACAAGTCAGAATGCGAGAAATAGAAATAATTTACTACAGATTTCGAAAGAGAACATAAATTCAACGCAAAAGAAGACACCAACGAAAGAGAAACCACGAAGAAGGTCGTTTTGCGTCGAAACACAACATAACGAAATCAAAAATATTGATGAAGACAATGACGACATTGTTTTAGAGGGAATAATGGATTCTATTGTTGACAATATCAGTGTAAACTCAGATCCTGAAATCGTTTCAAGTTTATCTTTTTCATTTGAAAGCAACGAAACAAAAATCGAAGAACCATCATCGAATGATCAACAAATCAATGAAAATGCTTTAGATATCCTGCTCAAAGCCATCAATGAGATATTTGAAAAAATATCAAATGGAACAATTGACTACAGGCTGTCTTCTGTATCAAATTTCGAGATATTGGAGCGTCTTATGTTATCTTTCGCTGATGTTATTGATCAAAACTTCATCCAAAAACAAACTGAAAGAATTAATCAAATTTTGATGTCTTTCAACCAGCATGCCAAGGTATATCTCTCATTTATGGAAAGTAGTTTCATGGAATCAGTTGAAGAAAGAGATATATCGAATTTTGATCAAATCTTGAAAATCGGTCATTTATTGATGATAAAATTCAAGCAAGATACAATCATTGATGCTGTTATAACATGCTTCCAGTCCTCAAATAAGCAAATCCGAAAGAAAGCTCTCCAATTCATAGTTTCAAATATGAATCATCAAAATTTGCAGAAAATATTGTTCATTTTAGGTAGAAGACTTACACTGATCCCATCATTTGGAATTCCAGAATCATTGCAGCTCATTAAGTATGTTTTTGAGCAAAATGAATTCAAAACTGCAATAATCTCAAATAAACTAATGAATTGCATAGTCTACGGCATATGTGCTATTCACAGAGCTCCACATTATCTCACATTCAAGGAGAAATTAATCGAAACTGAGCTTTTAATTTCAGATATCAATCCATTATACATGTATTTCTTCAGGAAATTCACAATCGATTGTTTCCCGAAACTCGACTGCTTCAGAACAACAATCTTTTTCGATGAACTCGTTCAATTATTCCTATATCCGATCGAAATTAACGAATCAATGTGGAATAGAGTTGTTTCACATATATCAAGTCATCATCCACTTGTTGTTGTCAACACAATAATGTTCATTTCGAAGACAAACAAAACAGGAATGACGAAAAACTTTGATTTCAAGAACGTAGTCAATTCTCTTCAGCAAAACATCTCTTCGCATTGGAACAGCGAGATTCGCCAGCAGTCGGTAAACTTTCTGTCAGACCTAAATTCATTTGGCTTCTACAGCAGCGAAAGCAGCAGCCCAGAAGCCGTGAAAAAATGGAAGAAAATTGCCCAACTCGCTGAAACAGAAATAAATGTTCCATTTCGAAGCAAAATCGAGAAGCCAGACATCGAAGCAGACAGGAAAACTCTCATTGAAGCTCTCAGCACAATGGACTCAAGCAATTTTAAAGAAAATCTGAGCAAAATTAAATTAATTTTGGCAAATCATTGTTACAAGCATGATTTAGTTCGTGTTGTTCACGCAATGATTCCAAGAATGATCTCATCACCACATTCAAGACAGTTTGCACACAAAGTTGCTGCATTATCATGTTTCAAAGGCTCACATGTGCTTAAAAACACGACAGAGCTCTTAATTGGTTTCCTCTTCGAAGGTAGCCAAGAGGAGAAGAAAGAAGCAAGACTTTGCCTTCAAGAATTCCATCCTTCCGTTGAGATAAATATAATGAAAATGATGATCTCGCGCATTAGGTCATCAATCACATCAAATGCTGATGACATCGCATTATATTTATCTCTTTTAGTTCCAAAACACAAAGGAATCTTCACGCCTGCAGATTTGATTCTTCTTTTGCCACATTGCAACGAAAACCTCGACATTGTTGCACAGGCATTGAGTGTGATAGAATCATACCTTATAATTAACTAATCTTATTTCAACTAAATTTTTAATTTTTATCAAAAATTCACATTTTTAAATGCAAAAATATGATTACTTACTAGAGCATCAACTATATTAAGCATATTCATTAAATTTAATCTAATATTTAAAATTCATTTGAATATTCTTTATGTTTTGAATATTATAATAGAAATATTGCTACTATGTTTCTGTTTCAAGTGATATAAATACATACAGAAGAAAAATACTCACTCTAGAAAAATAATTGCAATGAAATGAGCAAATATTAAAGTTAATGTCGAAAGGAGTGATTATTGCAGCTCCATTTCCTGATATTGTTTGTGTTCCAAAGATTCCTCTTTCGATTACAATGTTTTTAAAAAATAATTTCGAATAATGAATTGGCTGATTAGTGTGCAGTCCATTTTCATCGACAGCATTGCACCCCGGATAACCGCTGACGAACGATGAGCCACTGGAAGAGACTGCTTTATATATATTAGCAAAATTTTCAGTTGGATCTACTGTGCCAGCGAATCCACCGTAGTATCCACCTCCAGCACCTGACGCTGGGGCAAATACAATATCTACTCCATTAGATCCTATGCCAAACTCATAACCATTCGTTTGGTTAACATTGCGATTTAGGACAGGAGTTGAGTCACGCGAAGCTCGCATCGAATATCCGTGCAAATCACCTCCAGGTGCTCCGTATGTATCATATTCTGACCCAGAGCCGCCTGCAGCGACCATTATGCGACTGCGGAGTGATTCTTCTAAATTTGTGGAATTGAAGGGAATTAACCTTAAATCGGTGGCTCCCCCTCCTCCCCCACTTGCATCATTATCTCTCGTATCTGCTCCTCCTATTCCGCCTCCATTATAGCCTCCTTTGGCGGCTATATTGGGACGAGGATCGCCATCTGATCCTCTTCCGCCAATATATAGATATAATTTTGTTGGCTCATTTAATCTAATTACGCCAGAAACGTATGCACCAGATCCTCCAATATGATCTAAGTTACCATCTCTTTGTCCTGTTCCACCAGAAGCGCCCCATAATTCAATAAAATAGCCATTTGGCTTTAAATAGAGCTCAATTGGTGTGCATTCTGAAGTATCCTTGCATGTATAGTTGAATTTAGTTCTCTTAGTGACAATTGTCAATCAAAATTTCATAATAGATTTTCATGCCGTATTTCCTATTTTTGCCAGTTTATATGTCATATTTCATCAATTTTGAATCATTCTGACAAATTTACATGGCATAAAAATATTGACGCCTCAATATATGCTCTTTTACCATTTTACATGTCAAATATTGTCAAAATTAAACTATTCTGACATATTTACATGACATAAAACAAAATTCATTTTTGATGCTAAAAATATAATGTTTATAGCAAAATATCGATTATTTTATGATTTATTTTGAATTTCATGTTTTTGTCCAAAATCTCGACGATTATTTTGCATTCATTTTATGAACAAAAACGCAGCGCCAGCTCTGACTGCTAAAAGCGGTGTTGACGTTGTAGAATTTGATCCTAGCATGGCACAGCCACCAAAACCCAAGAAAAACAAATCAGAAAATCCACCACCCAAATTCATAAAAGATAAACAAAAGAATAAGAATAAAAAGGAAGAAAAACAACTCACCGCCAAAGAATTCGTCGATAAATACAGAAGAGAAGCTATGACAGCAAGTTGGGATCCTGCAGTTCTCAGAAAATGTGGAAAAGGTGCAAAAGAAATACTTACAAGTCTTGGCTGCCACTTCAAGAACGAAAACGTTCCATTCGCAGAACAAAAGAAACGTAGACAGCACAAGATTAATAAAGGGGAAATAGAAGATCGTAGATTTTAATATGTTTTAGCATTAATAAAGTATACTATTTGTTAGTTAAAGTGATATCTTAAAACCATTTTTTATTATTAATTAATAATATTTTTTGATGAAAATAAAATCAATTATTCGTTATAATATGAATGAAAATTGCTAATATATTGCAAAAAATAAAGAGTAATTAGTAATATTCATAATCAAAACAAATATTTTAATATACAAATATATGAAAATCATATGTCAGCCTCTCCTGGCATGAATTTGCTATTCATAGCCTCTATAGCTTTCTCTGGTAAATATTTTGACAGCATATTTTCAGAGTTGAAAGATGATGAAGATTCATCGCCATAAGGTATATAATCTTCATCATCAATATCCTCTTCCTCTTCTTCCTCTTCATCTGGCTCGCTGTATGCCTGCGGCGAGTAAGCTGAGCTCTTCTTTGCCAATGAGTTAGCGACGTCGTCAACTCTAAGCAGTGCTGCTTTAGCCGGTCTATATCCTTTCTGACTGCTTGTAAGTTTTCCTGTCTTCTGGTCGTTGGCGGGTTTCGCAGCTTTCTTGTAATATGTCTTTGCCTTCTTTTCGTCTTTTCCTATTGGTCCTTCACCAGTCTCGTACATGACGCCGAGCGCGTAATTCGCTTTAGTGTTTCCTTGTTTTCCAGCGAGCTCGAAGTACCACAGTGCCTCGAGGAGATTTTCTTCGACGGAATCTCCATCAGCGAGCATCTCAGCATATCTGTATTGAGACTTTTCATCGCCGAGATCGGCTGCCTTCTTGTAGTACTCCGCAGCTGTGGCCACACCATCGTCAGGCAAAGCTTTATCCAAAACACACAATTTCGCGTATTTTCTCATTGCGATGACATATCCTAAGTCTGCAGCGCCTTTCATCAGCTTCGCAGGATAATATTTATCTTCCGTTTGCGCTTCTCCGTGAAAATAGAACATTGCAAGCTCGTAAAATGCCCTTGGCTCATTCTGCGCGACAGCTTTTTCCAAATAATTCCTCGCCAATTCGACATCCGTGCCTTTGATTCTCAAAGCCCACCTTGTCTGCGCCAGTGGATAGCCAGCGTCTGCTGCCATCTTCATGAATTTCTCTAAGTCAGCGTTCCAGATATCTTGTTCTTGCAGTTTCATGTCTGCGTATTTATATGCACTCTCAGCATTTTTGTTTTCTTCAGCCGAGCGTTTGAGATAATTATAAGCAGCATTCCTATCTACAGGAACTCCTCTTCCTTCTTTTAGAATCATCGCGTATTGCACCATCGCTCTGTCGTCTCCTTTGTCTGCTGCTATCTTGAAGTATTTAGCTGCGAGCGCTGGTTCGTCGACAACGACTTTTCCTGACGCGATGAGTTCCGAGAAACTATCTGCGACTTCGCTGTCACCCATTTCTGCGCCGATCTTAATAAATTGTAATTCCTCGAATCTGTTGTTGAGCGTGACTTTTCCACGGTTTATAAGTTTGGCCATTATCAGCTGCGCCTCCGAATTCCCTTGATCACTGGCTCTTACCAATAAAGAAACGATTTCATCTTTGTTTTCATCGATGCTTTTGCTCATAAGATATAAAGCGTATTCGAACTGAGCAGAGCTTTCTCCCTGTCTAGCTGCCAGACACTGGTATTTGGCGAGGACATCAGGATCATTGTTCTTCAGTGTCCCGTTCGTTATGTACTCTATGACAGTGTTTTGCGCGTTAAGATGTCCTTGGTCTGCCGCCATTCGCAAATATTTCTCAGCGAGCTCAGGATTGGAGCTGACGCCTTCTCCGTGGGCGTACATTAAGCCAAGCCTGTATTGGGCGTCCATGTATCCACTGTCCGCTGATGCTATTAAGTAGTTAATTGCGTCATTTAAGAATTGCGGTTTTGATATCATGTAATACGAAGCTTGATACTGAGCATATGCGTTGCCAGCGTCTGCTGCAAATCTGAATGACTTGAGTGATGCGTTTTTGTTAACTGAGCAGCCTCTGCCTTTGCGTCTGTTAATTGCATTTAATAAATGAGCGTGAGCATCACCACTTTCAGCCAGCGCTCTGTATTGGTCAGCGAGAGTATGATCATCTTGAAATGGAGGAATATCTTGTGGCGCTGATGAAATTTTTTCTGATTTTGAGTTTTTAAGTTTATTTACATATTTTTCGAAGTCTGTTTTATTTGTTCCTACAAAAACTGCTGACTCATTTGACATTCTGTTTATTATATCATCTATTGTTGGTCTGTTTTGTATATCTGATGAAAGACACTCCTTCGCTAATTCGACGAGCGGGTCGTTTGAGATATTAGTTAGCATAGATGCATCGTATTTAACCAATTTAAATATAAGAGAAATAACAATACAGCCAAAAGAATAAATATCATATTGAGGCTGCAAAATTTCTGAGCTATCTGGTGGTAAATATGATTTTGTGGTATTTGCATTTATATCTGACAAATCGTATGCATCTCTTAGCCAATATTCAGAAATTAATGGTTCAAAAGTACGCGTAAGAAGTATATTGGATGGCGTTAAAAGTCCGTGGATGATATTTTCTGTATGTAAAACTTTTAATCCGAATGCAATTCCAAATGCTACGATTGATTTTTTAGTGATTGTCCAATTGAATGGATGTTTTCCATTTTTTTCCAAGTCAAGCATCACTGAAAGAGACGAGTTAGAGTAGTATGGCATAGCATAGCGAATATATTGGTTTTCTGAGAAATCAAATTTAAATGATCTGTGTGGCGAAGCTAAACATATATGAGATAATGTTGAGTATTTGTCATAAAACTCATCAGCGGTCATTTTTTTCGTTTTTTCAGACTGATCTTTTTTGAATTTCGAAACAACGAAAACTCGACCGTTGACAAGGTCTTGAACTAAGTCTGTTGAATGATTTTTCTTTGTTGACATCTGCTGAATGACCCTGAGCATCTCAGTTACAACCTGTTCGCCAGAAGCCATGCAGCAGAGAAGTCAATATAAAATTTTGACCTTTGTAAAGTTTATTTGTCAAGAATTATGACTTTTTTGACATGATGGCAAAATCTTAGATCTTGTAACCATGAAAATATTTGCAGTAATTTTTGTTAATAATTTCGTAAACATGGGTTCACATTTAAGCAATATTATTCAGCATCTATTACTCTGTTATCACCGGAAGTATTGATGATACCTGGGCTTCCACATAAGAAATAAATGCCCTATAATGCCACCGTGACACTATTTTCAAATTATAACATATTTTTTAATGCAAGAACATGTTAGGTCCTAAATAAACTAGGTCTGTTTAATGATTTATAGTTACATATATCGAATAAGAGAATTCAAATATTGGTATCATTATGCAAATATATAATTCTGGTCTTTTTAAGGACAGAAATAGCTTTATAATGCATATATTTAACAGAATTATATAGAAATCTAGTCATCAACGTCCAAAAAATTTACTTGATAATTTCCATTATCGTCAAGAAGCTCTGGATGATCTTCAAGCTTTTCTCCACGCTCGAGTATTCCTTCTTTTTGAAGTCGGTTGAACTCTAGCACAGCCTGATGAACTGCTTCAGCTTTTTCATCATGAATTGCTTCTCTTTCTTTGAGTTCTGCTTCTTGACCACCTCTATACCATGCTTCAATAACTCTTCTATCTTCATCTTCTATTGGAGCATCATCAAGATATCTCAATTCTCTATTTTGATTTATTAGTCTTCTCCTATAATCGGACATGCTTCTGCACACTGGGTTACCACTGTTTCTAAGAACTCGAAGTTTAGAAAGTGTTGCAATATGTTTTGCAAAATCAGGATCATCAATTTCGTTTTCTGAGATATTAAGTACAGTAATAGATGGTGCAGAAGCAAGACCTGATAAACTTCCTGGTCTTTTTAGCTTATTATGATCAATTTCTAGAGTGTTTAGCTCGTGTAAGCCTTCTAGACCATCTATTTTTGTTATATAGTTGAATGATAATATAAGGTTTTTCAAATGATGTAAATTTTCAAGCCCTTCGATTTTTTCAATCATATTATTATTTAAAAACAACGAATTTAAATTTGTAAGCTGCGATAATCCAGTAATTTTTGATATAGCATTGTTATTAAGCCAAAGTGATTTCAAACCAGTAAATTGGTCAAGATTTGAAATATCAGTAATAGATAAATAATGCAGATAGAGCTTTTCATTTAATCTTGCAGTAGTATAACCACCATGCTTTTTAATTGAATTTTGTATATCTTGTTCTGTTATTGGATTGCCACGTTCTTCGTTTTCACTCATTTTTTAAAAATAAAAAACGAGCCCAAAAGTGACGAATCATAAATAGGGTCTGTTTTGGTGCTGCCCCCTAATTAATTATTTTCATTCTCTCATCATAGCAGAATCAATTGCGTATGTAGTTATACGCAACGGACAAGACGATCGGTAAGCTTCCAACAGTCAAAGACAAGTCAGAATTCCTTCAACAGGGAATCTCGGCCGAGATGAACAAGGAGGCCGTAGAAAAAGAACTCAGGAACAACTCTCTATGAGCTTCCAGTCATAGGGGACATGTCAGAAGAGCTCCAGAAACAGCTCGCTACAAGCATGAACAACGACCGCTGAAGCGATGAGGTCTCACGTCTTGAAAACCAATTATTCCATCTTCCAGG
>MRSU01011486.1:0-52190 GCA_008369845.1 Trichomonas gallinae
TTGTCCAAATTTTTTGTAAAATGAAAGATTATAGCGTTCATAATAAGCCTTTTGAAGTATTCTTTTATCACGCCTCGATGACTATCAACAATTCGAAGCAGTGGTTGAGAATAGCGGCGATAACCATGACCGAGACCGAAAAAGTGAGCTTTTTTATAACGTACAAACCTCCGGGGGACATTTGTTAAAGTAGTAATTATTGAATAATTTTGTTAAATTTATTGGTTGTTGGCCTTTATCTTTTGGATTTGATACTATTAATAGCAATATAGTTTAGTTTTTAAATGCAACTCGATGATCATTAAATTATTTTAATTCTGGAAATATTATTTGCTTGAAAGTGGAAAATGATTAAAACAAAAGAAGATATTTTAATTTGGAAAAGAACACTTCTGTTATTTTTTGATTACAAAAGGGTGATTTCGAAATCGGAAATAATCTGTGGATCTTCGAATCCAAATACCAAAGAAGAGAAATTTCGAACCTTCTTCAACAGCATCAACTTACCCTCGACGGCTTTTCTCGATTTGCTGTCAGTATGAAGCTCATTATTGAGTTTTCTTGCGTCTGCAGCGATTCTGTCCCATTCTGCAACGAAAGCAGGGCAGTAGCCGCATTGCTCGAGACCCAAGACAACAGGTTTCTTCTCTCCTTCGACATTTAAGCTGAGTTTTACGCCATCATCGTGTTCATCATCTGCATTCTGGCAAATTTCGGAAACAGACCTTAATTCCGTGATAGAGATTAATTCTACGCCATCATCAGCTATTGTATCGAGTGCTGGAAGCAAACGCTCTTCGTCTGCGCAAGAAATCACGTAGAAACCATCGCTGAGCATCATTTTCGCGTATTCGACTAAAGGAGTTGAGTCTCCATCATCTGTGATCTCCTTGTTCGTCGGGCAGTCGATATCAAGATTATCGAGATGATCAACGAAGAAAATGATTCGTTCGAATCCGAAAGCGAGTGAGAACATCAGTGGGATGACCAATGCGTTCTTTACAAATGTTGGAAGGTCTTTCTTCTTCTTGTACGCGTCGAATAAGATTTGATTCATTTCATTTAACGCGAAAGCAGCGGATCTGAAGTCGTCAAGAAGTGAGAATTTGATTGGGAGTGCTGCTAATGTCTCTTGTGTCAGCATTTTCTCGTAATATTGTAATAAAATTTGAGCATGTGGACGGAAATCAATTCTCTGTGCTGCAATTTGCTCAATTGTCTTTCTAACAATGATCAAATACAAATCATAGATGTCATCGACCAAAAGCTCGTTTGCATCGAGATAAAATGTGAATGTTATGCGGAGAACGCCGCTGGCGGCCATTCTGATCATAGATCTGATCATAGAAAGCTTCAAAATTGTCGAACGACCGGATTTCTTTGGTCCGATAATTGCTGCGTGCAAATTAAGAGATCCTGAAGTTGTTTCGAACTCATTAATGAATTCTTCGACTGCATTATCGAGTCCTTTAGAATGTTCTGGGATTTCTCCAAGAAATGCAAGCTCGGATTTAATTATTTGAGTAATATGCTTCATTTCGAGTTCAGCGACGTTTGTCATGAATCTGACGACGATTGGTGATGACTTGTAAAGCGCATCTCTCATTTCTTTGTCGTTGCAAATAATTTCTCCTGTTGACTTGTTAACTGACTCGATAATAGCATCGTGGCTAATTCCTTGCTTAGCTAAGCGCCTTCTTTCGATCTCATCTTGATCAATCATCTCATCTGGAGTAATTTCTTGTCCTTCTTTAACAAGCGCGCGTTTTGGAGCCTTTGGATTGTTGTCGACCATTAAGAGGCGCTTTGGAGAATCATTGCCTTGTTTTGGTGAAGAGCCGACTGCTTTCGGCGAATCGATACTTTGGATTGGAGAATGCTTAATTTCAGCTGTTGAAGGATCATATGACTGCCTTGGCGATCTCTTTGGTGATGTTCTTCTTGGAGAATCGTTCATTGATTTTGGCGGTGAATCATATGAAGGTCTTGGAGAACGCTTTGGTTGTGTCATTATTCCTTGTGTGCTGCTCGATCCTTTGAGAAGCTTAGATTGGTGTTCTGCGGGTGAGAATTGTGCTTTGAGCTCGTCATTCTTAGATGTTGTCTCTGTATCAAACTTTGATGATGTTTCATCGAAGTAATTGTCTGTTTCCAACAACTTTTGGTTTGCATCTCCGCTCTTTTCCATATCGGAATCGATAATTTCGCGCATCTTTGGACTAGACCTTCTCATGTTCGTAGAAGCTGATGAATATTTCTTCTTTGGTGAGCTTATGTGCTTATAATCAACTTTTGCAGACTTTGGTTCCGAATTTTCATCAATATTATCGAATTCATCATCTGCAGAGTCATCATTGTCATTAATTTGCTCATTTTGTTGGCCCATTGACTTCCTGCTGCTTGTTCCTGATGTCAATGATGAAGTATTCGGAAGAGATGAGAATTGACTGGATTTGTTGGAGTTTGGAGGTAAATTATTGCCCTTTGCATTTGTGCTAATTCCCTGTATTGTTTTTGGCTGCTCAGAATGCCTATTTTCGACTTTTGGTGGTTTCATCGAATTCGGAGGAGGTTTGAGGATTTTCTTAGGTCCAACAATTTTCTTTGGTGGTGACCTAGGCGCCTGCTCCTCTTGAATTTCCTCTAACTGGCAAATTTCATCTTCGGAATTATTTGATTCGTTTGTCTTTGTTGTGAACATGATATGCATGCCAGGCTCGATGCTACTGATCGAAGTAATCACGTTTCCATTAGAATCTGTGATTGTTTCTATATCTTTCTGATTTGATAATCCGAACAATCTCGCAAGCTGAAGTTTGAGGCCATTCATTGATGGCGGGATGAGAACTTTCTTGGAATCCTTCGTCTTTCCGCCAGTCCAACTCACAGAAACAAAGTTTGACATTTCGCAAATTTTGTAAAAAAAAAGTAAAATTTAGGAATAAACATTGGTATCTTTTTGCTGCGGATTTGGCTTTTGTAAAGTAAAATATACTGAAATTGCTACGAAATCGAGTGGAATCTAATGAATTTAAAAATGAGACTAATATAGTTTCGAAATCAACCTTTTCATATATTACAATTCTATTTCATACATCCATATTTGCTCATTGTATTATCAATATTAAGCCAATTTTTAAATAATTTCCCTGTAAAAATATCTATCACATTAAATGTCAATAACCCTTATAAATACACAACAAAATTCATTAATGTCCGATTATAAATATTGGCGCTGTTGATTATTAAGCACATAAAAGATGGAAAAATTTTAAGTTAGAGATTGCGCAAAAAAAGTTGTAGATGAACGACTCGCTGTAGATGAAAACATGGAATTAGATTGATTTTGGTTTAAGCAAAAAAAAAAGAAATGATAATTGGAGCTGACAGTCTAATTGAATCTCCATTACATTTCTTTTAAACTATATAAACAGCTTCGAAATAAAGATAGTTACTATTCACTGCTTTATTTTTGACATGTAAATTATTTATGCGGCATAATTAGAGAACCGTTTGAAAATAAATGCGAGAAACAAAACCTAGCATACTTGGCTTGTTCCTTGGCTTGCTTATACATGTCAGTAGTGGCTGGCTTGCCCTAATATTCATTATAAATATTCTTCTTTTCATATATAAAGGTATAGAGCTTCCATACGCGGGCCCATATTTCCCAATGGACGTTATTTTATACTGCTGCTGGGGAATTATGTCACTCATTCGTACACAAGTAGGAAATAGAGGCGTTAGACGCTTTGATGGCGTAGCATTAATCATGTTTTCCGTTGTTACACTCTTCGCAATGATTGCAAGTCTTTATTTCGCGTTATACCAAACATACGTATTAAGACTCGAATTCATTTTCAACATATTTTCTTTAGCATTAGAATGCATCGAATTTATTCTCGGTCTTGGTTCAGCTATTATGTACCTTGTTGCCCAAAAGGTTTAAATTGTTATTGCTGTTTTATATTGCTAAATTATCCAACCTAAAAAATATTTTAATTTTTTAAATTTTTTTAGCTTAATATAAATGAAAACCAAATCTTCATTTAATCATCTAAAACATGACTCAATATAATTACAAAAATAAAACAAAAGAGAAATAGTTTTTTATTTTTAATTACAGAGTTGTATATTTTGAGGCTTATTTATATTGGTCGAAAAAGGCTTCAGTGGAGTCCTCTTGCTTTGCTTCTTCCTCGTCGATAGGAAGTCCTTCTTCGTCATCAACTTTTTCATCCTCGTTTTCGTCATCAAGTTGCTGGAACTGTCTCAAGATTCTATCGCCTAAGTCTGAGACACCCATGCCTGAGCTTTCTTCTATATTGGAATTGTGTTCTGCCTTTGGAATTTCAGAGTTTTCCTCTTCGAACTTTGAATTAGTAGCTTCGTCCTTTATCTCTTCTTGCTGTTCGAAAACCACTTCTTTATGCTCTTCTTCCTTTGGCTTCTCATCAACAGTTTCTTCAATCTTGACTTCATCTTCTTCTTCTTTATGATCAACAATTTCGTCTTTGTGCTCTTCCTCCTCTATTTGAGGTGCTTCTTCATCTTTATGTTCTTCTTCTTCACTGTGCTTCTCATCAGCAGCTTCTTCAATCTTAGCTTCTTCTTCTATTTGAAGTTCTTCTTCTTTAACTTCTTCTTCTTCATGCTGTTTCTCATCAACAGTCTCTTCTTCTTTAAGATTTTCTACCTCTTCAATTTGAGGTTCTTTTTCTTCTTCAATATTTTCTTCCTGCTGAGTTGTTTCCTCCAACTTTGGAACCTCATCAACTTCGCCTTGTATTTGTTCAACAATTTCCTCTTCCTTTACTTCATCTTCGTGCTTCTCATCAACTGCCTCTTCGATCTTAACTTCCTCTACTTCTTTATGTTCTTCTATCTTGACCTCTTCTTGTTTTTGCTCAACAATTTCTTCTTCCTTATGTTCTTCCTCTATTTCAGGTTCTTCTTCTGGGCGTCTAGAAATGTCGAATACTGTCAATGGCTCTTTTTCTTCCTCTTCTTCGAGAGCTTCATCTAACTTCGGAAGGTCATCATTTTCATCTTCTTCTTCTTGTTTCTGTTCAACAACCTCTTCCTTCTTTTCTTCTTCATCTAATTGTGGAAGTCCTTCATCTTCTTCTTTCTTCTCTTCTTCAACAAAAGCTTTTTCCTCCTTCTTTTCTTCAACAACTTCTTCCTTTTGTTTTTCTTCTGCTTTTTCTTCTTCTTCTTTTGCATCTGCTTCTATCTGCTTCAAGAGTTCTTCTGGTGAAATGATATCATCGTCATCATCATCAGAGTCTCCTAACTGCGGCAAAACAATGTCATCGTCGTTGTTCTCGTTTTCATTCTGTTTTGCGTCTTCGTGTTTCTCTTCTTCTTCGTCTTTGTCATCATGGAAGTCGAAATGTGGCTCATCTTCCTCTTCTTCTTCCTTCTTTTCCTCTGGCTTTGTTTCTTCTTGATTCTGTTCTTCAATTTTTTCGGTTTCATTATTTTCTTCGGTAATTTCAGTCTTTTCTTCTTCCTTATTCTCCTCTTCATGTTCATGAACTTCTTCTTGTTGTTCTTTTTCTTCTTCTTTAACAGTTTCATCGATTTTTTCATTCTCTTCCTCTTCTTCCTCATGAGGAGCTTCAACCTGTGTAATATCCTGTTCTTCCTTGTTTTCTGTCTCGTCTTCGTTGTTTTCTTTGTTATTATTTTCATTTTCGTTATTTTCGATTTCTTTTTCTTCATCTTCCAATGATTGGTTAATTTGCATGTTGGAAATTTCGTTGGCAGCCTTCTGATCGATTCCTTTTTCGTCGATCAAATTCGGTCTCTTATTCTTCTTTGCCTTCGGTGATTTCTTCTTTTCGAGTTGTTTCTGTTCGAGCTGTGCCCTAATTTCAGCGATTTGGGCATCAAGATCTTGAATTTGTTTCTCTTTCTCTTCGAATGATTCTTTGTCCAAGTCCACAATGTAAGAATCCTGCTCTCCTGGCTTCCAAATCTCAAGTGGATCGATTTTACGTATGATGTAATCCCTTTCGAGGAAATGTAAAGCCTTTGTACGAATAATTTGCGCATCTTTTTTCATTTTGTCCGAAACGTGAACTCCATTGAGCGTTTCAATATTGCGGCCGAAAACTGCTAAAGCCATTGCAGAGAAGTACTTGTGTTTCGCGATTGGTGAATTTTTAATTGATAAATTTTGAAGACTTAACTGTTGCTTTCCGCCAGCAAAGGATACGATTTTGCATCCATCCATGCGTAAAACGCGAAGTGAAGGCATAGAAGGAAGTCCTACGAAATTTGTAAAGTCGTTTTCGCTGAGATCAAGAGTGCATATTGGAGGCTCCTCCTGAAACTTAGGCATTTTCGTAAGATGACGGCCGGCATAACTCACTATTCGCGACTGAGTTCGTTCCATTCTACACTTTCGGTTTTTTTTTTTTTTTAGTTTACAATTTTTTTTTCAACTGATTTTGGAAAAAATTTGGATATGAAATTCGTTGGATTTAGCTGTATATACAGAATATTTTCGAATTAATTCCGGTTTTTAGAATTTTTTTGTAATTTTCAAAATATTTTTCATTTTTTTATTACCAGCATTTGTGCTTCATGTTACTTTAGGCTGCTATTTAGTTATTTCATAAATAAAATGATTCAAAGACCAAATTTAAAAAATCAGAAATATTTTTGATATTTTTATTATTAGTGTTTCGGCTTCATAATTCTTCTGGCTACTATTTATTGATTTCATAAATGAAACATTTGAGAAATCATAATTTGAAATTTCAAAAATATAACATGATTTTTCAGTAATGTTTGATTCATTTTCGTGCTGTTTACTGATGCTTTTAAAGATTTTATAGGAAAATGGTTTGTGATCCTCATATGAATTTTTCCAAAATATTTTATCTTTTCCATTCTGCTAACTTATCATTATATCATTTCGAGTTAAAGCGATATTCACCAGATAATTATTCACTGTACCCTTAAAATTCACCAAAAATAGAGAAAAAAATTTTTTTGGCTAGTATTATAGTATTACAACTATTATGAACGGTTTATTCATGACAAATTACAAACATTATATTAAAACCCTACAAATAAAACTTCGTCAATCAAATCTTCTGGAAAATCTGTGATTGGTGGATGAAGATATGCTGTGAATAGCCCAGAATCGACCTTATAAGTTGCCAAGTATTGATAAATTTCATCTGGGATTTCTTTCTTGTAAGAATCGTCATTAAACACTTGCGTGCTTAATTTCGACATGAAATCATTAGCAAATGATACTTGTGTCCTTGATGTTGATTCCTTACTAATTGTGATGACGTCTGGAATAAATGTGTCTATAACAAGATTTCTGTATCTTGGAATGTTGATAATTAAAAGTATGAAGTTGAAAATCGCCTGAAATGCTATCGAGTGCCCAGGATAACCAGTGTAAACTTCAAGTAGGCGAGAAATTACAGCGCTCAGGTCTAAATATGCGACTTCGTTGTGAATGTTTGATAGCAATGCGCTCAGACATTGAAGAGCATTGACCTGGTACTCTAAAAATCCGCTTTGATCCTTGATACAAACATTGGTCACTGCTTCTTCTATAAACTGGATTTCGTCAGCAAGGGACATGATATATGGCTTTGAAAGGATCAAAACTAGCGACCAGGACATGGACTTTACCCTTGTTGAATCACAATTTATTGATTTTTTGAGAATGTCGATGAGTTTTGCTTGATCATAGGTGTCAACAATGGCCGGATTCAGCAAAACTGCAAAAGCAATTTTCAAAAGTCCATATTTTGTGAGCTCATCGACTTGATCGTATAATTCGATTATCGAATTGATGAAGCTTATGTTGCTAAAATATTTATGCACCACAATAAGATCATCATTCAGCTCAAAAAGATTCTCAAACATAGAAATAATTTGATATGAGAATGCAAATTTGATGAGCGAGGGTACAAAAGAAAGCGCGGCAGATATGCAGTTGGGAAAGTTATTCACACATGTCTCAATAATATTGCAAATCACATGATAATCTGAGTCATTATTCAAAGATGCCGCATAATCTTTGAGTTCATCCGATTCTGACACTAGGACAGAGATATGCTTGTTGCCCAGCATGAATAGGCGCATTGCTATCTTCTGTTCTTTATCATCTTCTGCATGTAATAGAATTTTTATGAACTCTTCCTTGTAATCTTTAAAGCTGTTTGTTAGAAATAAAGCCATACAAATCATTAATGACTGCTACATTTCTCTGTAGCATAGTGAGAGTAATTGGACTCTCGAGCAAATACCTAAAGGAGGTCGTCCCCTGTTTAACACCATCTATCATAGCGGTAAGGTCCGTCATGGGATCATTATAGCCAGGTTTACAACCAAGCATATCGATTCCCGATGGTATAGACAACGGGGATGAAATCTCCCTCAATATTGAAGCAAAAACCGCGAAACAATCTCAAAACTTTAAACACAAAATTTTCTCAAAAAATTTACTTTACATGTCAGATATAAATTATTTGGATTCAATTTTTGGTTATTTTTGCTTTACACATGTTTTCACGCACCTGAACTAGAAGGACGATTAAATTTTGTCAAAAAATAATCTACGTGACAGATATAATGATTGAATTAAAAATTATGTGCCAAAATTTTTTGGTTTTGTTAGAAATAGTGATTTTGAGTGTAATGTATGTGATCCCCTGCTTCAGATTTTAAGGATAAAAACAATTATGTCAGATTTTTTAATTCTCCATCAACCAGCTTCATCTATTGCTCCGTTGATGTTTGTCTCCATAAAGAAGTAAAAGCTATAGATTTGATATCTTTATTGGAATAACAATGGTCACCTAAAAAACCAAAAAATCTTTATTGATTTAATTAAAATCAGCAGTACTGACTAGACAACTTTTGGTTTGCATGGATTCTTTGTGTGAATCATGTTGAAATCTTATAAGACTTACAAATACCTTCTTCACGAATTAGATTAAATTATTGATTTAACTTGAACATAAATGAGATAGTTTGTGTGGTATATTTTGACTTATCTTGATATAGGAAAATAGGATTTTGATTCATAATAGTGGAATTAGCATGAAAAAATTATATTTTATTTCATTAAAATGCCAAAATTCACTTGGTTTTTGATATATTGCTTTATTGTTAGTGTATAATGAGATATATATGATGATAAGGGCTAAATCATTTACAGATCAATTGAATTTTTTCCTATGGTGTTGTTATCAACCAAAAGTTGTACATTTTGATTGTTCCCTGTCAAAACTATATTTCTTTATTCCGTTAAACCATGCGGATTCAGATTTCACAAAATTCAGCTGTGGTTCAATAAAAAGGCCGATTTCACATAAAAATGATATATCTAAAAGTATCTATATCAATAGTAAAAAACGTAAATTTAAATATAAAAGTGACATGAAAATTGACGCTAAAGGTGACATTTTGCCATGTAATTAGATTTATGTATGCTAGAAATCGTTCTAAAAGAAATTATTTGTAAAAAATAAAAAAAATACAAAATAACGATAAAAAAGCTGTGAAAAGATAAGAATGCTGAAGTACACCGACGTATATCGGCCGTCGAGGTACAAAGACGAGCGGAGTCTCCGCTGTAGAGTGTTGGGTGCTACATATGATAATAAGATGTTAGTGCTCGTCAATACTTCTTCTCAGACATCTGTCGAAGAAGTATCTGCTGAAGGAAACTCGACAACTGTCATTTCATTTAAAAAATATATTGACATCGTCAGCGCGCATCTTTCTGAGGACCATGAGCTATGCCATCTCACTGAAAGAGTTCCATCTCCGAAAGGTTTCACGTTTATCTCAACGATTTATCACATTTTTGGTAATGTGAAAAGTAAGGAGATACAAAATGATTCGCCAATAACGGGATTTTTCCTACCTATAACAAATAATAACATTTATCAAATGATACATGTAATCGGAAACAGGCTAACTCATCTGAAAATTACGTTGTCAAAAAAATCAATTGAAATGGAAAAGCTGCGAGGAGGCATTCATATACCTAGTCTCATATCTTATCATTTTGATTACAATTCATGCATGTTAACAATAATTTACGCACATGATAGAGCTATGCTACTATCAGTGTTTAACATGCTGTCACCCACATTTGAATCTGAGCCCGCTGCTCATATAAATGTCATGCAAACATCAAAATTACCGAATGAGCTGGCTTTAAATCCTCAAGCACATCTCCATTTACCTTACTTTAATAATGCCAATAATCGCTTTTACGTTTTCTCGCATAATTCGAAGTATTGTGTAATTCAACAGCTTTTCAACGGCCCAGAAACACATTTATCATTTTGCGTATCTACATATCCACAGACATTCAACCATATTATCAATGCGCCTAACATTCCTTCAGATGTTCCGCTTTGTTTCGCGAGATTCGAATCAATTGTTATCGTTTTTGTGCCAAACAACTATATATGCGCGATTGATGCATTTCTATCACCACCATCGATTACAGTTTTACCGAAAATTCTTGCCAGTTCCTTCTGTAGCATTTGTTCGTCAACATTACCTATCGAAAATCAAATTGTTGACTTAGATTCTGGTTCTATATTCAACATAGAGCTCAGTTTCGCCAGTCTTGCACCATACGCCTCAGCTCTTGACCAATCTACATGGTATTCGTTCGCATTGATTATTTTTCGCATCGGAAGGACTGATTACCTCGCTGAAATGCTTAATCTACTTGTTTTATGCAATGATATCGATACTGTACAGACATTTATCAATGCTTTATTATCGAATTATTCGATGCCGAGCAGATTCGGTCGTGTCGCCGTTAGGTCGAGATCTGGCGCCATATTCAATAATCCAGGAAAGAATTTCATACCACAAAGGCCAATTTCAAACCCATCATTCAGAGCCGCTCTTAGAATGAGCTACAGAGAAGAAATTGAAGAAATAGAGCTTGAATTTCCTTCGTGTGGTGTCATTTCAAGAAAGAAAGCATTCAGAAGAGCTGTAAAAGCAATGATAGAGAAAAAAGGTTCCAACCAAATCGACATAGCTGCCAAGAAAGCGATAAATTTTCTGAAGAAACAGAACGAGGCAGCTTTAGTTATTCGCGATGCAATTGATTTATGGATTAAGAATTATAATCCTGACGATTTCTGGAAAATGACCATCATGTTTGTATTGCAAAATGAGGCCACATTCCAATCCTTCCCTTTCATCCCTTGTTTGAAAGAAGAACTTGGTCAACTTGGAGATTCTCTTTGTTCGAAGCCAATGAGGCAGAAATTTGAATCAGCAGGTGTAATGCCACCATCAGAAGATCCCGGTCCTGACTCATATTATTGGAAAGACAGAATGAATCTAACTGGAAGTACCAGCAGTGATTCAACAATCACAACTTCGTCGCGTGTATTTCATAGACGTGATGGATCGGAAGAAGTTGTTAAAAGTTTTAATAGAGATGATTATTGAATTATTTTCTTATAAATTGTTTGTTGTTATAAATATTCATAATAGAATTATCCATGCAATTATTTTCAGATAGTTTCCCTAATCATTTCTGCATTTTTGAAAATTGAAAAAATGATATTTTTTATAGTCAACTAAAAATGCATTTTGTCGAAAAATGGTGCAATATTTCATCTTGTATATAGGATACAATTATGCTAAATACTTGTACAAAGAAATACTCTCTGATCAAAGCTCATTTTTATCTATTCATTGAAGAGATAGAAGTGATTTTCTCATATCGAGGAATATGGAAAATGAGAAAACGAAAAAATATTTATAAAAAATGATGAATTTTGTTTGATTTTATGTTAAAATCTAAAAATTATAAAAAATTAAATCGATGAATTTAGAATATTTTACGGATATTACGCATATATGCAATGATAAAAATTTCATAGCTGTTTGACACTTTACAAAAAGATTTGACAAAAAATTACGTTATAGATGACTGACCCTGAGTCCGAGGTTTTCCCAACAGCTCTTCACGAAGCAGTTGTTGGCGAAATTAAGGACGTGTTCGGAAACAAGGAATCTAACAACCCAACGAAACCAGAAGAACATCCAGACGCGACAAATTCTGATAAACAAAAGACACCGGAAAAGGAAACGAATAATAACGCAGAAACCATACAAGGCGAAAATGCTGATGCTAAAAATAACGATACTAAAGAATCATCAAATAACGTTCAAAACGAATCTGCCGATACGCCACAGAAACCAAGCGAAAAACAATCACATTCGAATAGTACACACGACTCTCCGCGAAATAACGAAGAAGTTTCAAAGGAACAAGAAAATAAAAACGAAGATCTACAAAACGACAACGATGAATCGATGGGACTCAGCAATATCATCAAAGACAAGCTCGATGACAAGACTGACGAACTTGGAGGCGAAGAAGAGGAGAAAAAGGAAAAACCTCAAAAACGCCGACAAGAAGAAGAAGAAAAGAAAGAAAAGCATGTCGAAAAGCGTACAGAGTCGCCAAAGAATGAAGCGGCACCGAAAAAGGAAATTCCAAAGAAATTAACTTACGTTCAAGAACAACAAAGAATTCCCGAGAGAATTCGCATGAATAAATACGTAGCACGTAGAACTAACACTTATTGTTTTACAAATACAACAATTCCACGAGCAGCTGCGACAACTCATTCTGAGTATCGCTCAAAATCAAATGAAGTTGAACTTGATGAATACACACAAGCTGTTCTCAACAAAAATGAGCCAGAGGAAGATCCAACGATCGAACAACTCAAAGCAACGGCTTCTCAATTGAGAAGACTCGAACAGCAGAAAATTAACGAACAAAAATACGCAGAAGCTTCTAAAGCATCTGATGCAAATGAGTATATCAACCGTAAAATGGCTCATACTCAGCAATTTAATTCCTCGAAAGAATATATTCAAGATTTAATCGCTAAACGTAACGAACTTGCAGCACTTCTCGAATACATTGAAAAAAAGTATGATAAAGACTTAGAAACACAACAACAACAAAACGACGAAAGATTGCAACAAATTGTACAGCAACAACAGCAAGAACTCGAAGAATTCGATGCTAATGTTCCTACAGAATTACAGCCTCTTTTCAAGCGCAATTCTGTTACATATTGGAAATTAAGAAGCGAAGAAAAGAATTTAGCTATTAACAAGCAATTTGACGAAGCTATTAAGAAGAAGGCGAAGGCTGATCAGCTACAGAAGATCGAAGATCAGCAAAATCTTGAGAAAATGACAGATTATTACAATAATAAGAGAGTGAAGTTGTTAGAATTACACGATAAGGCAATCAGCAACTTCCAGCTCAATGCAGATGCAAGAATATTCAGAATAAAGGCGGAAAAGAAGAAGGCAATGGCTCCAATGCAAACAAGATGCCAAATGATCGAAAGATTGGTGGAGAAACTATGTGCCAAGAAGGGAATCAGGGCAAAGCACCTCGATTTCGAGCAAGTCGATGAGGATAGAGTTGAAATGTTGAAGAAGACAGAATTAGAAGGAATTCTAATCCCAAAGAGATCGTCAACTTCAATGAGCTGCCGAACAGCACCAATCCACAAGCCAAAACTTCAGCAATCTTCGAAAGTTTAATTTTTTATTGATTATTGTTTAATTTTTTGATATGGTTGTACTAAAAATAGAAAGATATGTTTAAATTTTATTCCTTTTCGAAATCAAAAACAGACAACAAAAAAATTGGAGGTTTTTCTCCATTCGATCTGAAAATCAAAAAAGTGCCAACCCCCAAAATAATTAAAAATCTAAATTTAATATACACACTATTTCTTATTTCTATTTTCATTAACAAAATAAAATTAAGGGGGAGGAAAAGTTTACAATTCCCTATCATAAATAAAATCGTAAAATGGTATACACATTCGATATACTTTTTAAATATACCAACAATGAGAAATATAGGGGAAGAATCAAAATTTTGAAAATCAGACCCCGGTAAAATTAAAAATTTAAATATAGAATGTGCATGTTATTTTAATTTAGAAATTACATACTATAAAAATTAAAGGGGGAGAAATTTCCCATAAAATAAATTTTTGTGAATTAAATCAATGTCAAACCCCCAAATAAAATCTTGACAATACAAAATCATATATACACAACTAACATGCTGAAAATCATAATAAGAAATTATAAAGGGGTTGGCTCTCACAAAATTAAAGTTGATTGTAAATTTTTCTAAATTTTACGATTAATTTCAATTGAAATTTTCTACAGCAATACTCTTATCATTGTCTGCCTTAATCATTATCAATGCATTACAACAATCCTTCAAAAGTGTCACATTTTTCCGATTCTGAGAGATATCAATAATATATAAATGTATAATATATACAATATAAAAAACAACTTTTTCCAATCTCTAACGTTCAATTTTTTTTCGTGAGATGGAGCAAAAGGAGCTCTTCGGGCCTGACTGGAGAATCATCAATAAGCTCGGCGAGGGTTCCTTTTCCGAGGTATTTAAAGTCAAATCAATGAAGAATCAGCAATATTACGCGATCAAAATGTTGAAGAAAAGATTTCGATCAGTGGAAGAAGTAAATAGACTTCCTGAAATAATGAGCCTAAGGGCACTGGAAGGTAATCCTAACATAATAAGATTAGAAGAAGTATTATTTGACTCAAAGCATAACTGTCTCGCGTTAGTATTCGAATTACTTGACGAGAACTTGTTTGAATTCACCAGGGATCACAAAACACCGCTGGACGAGAAAACATCACTACTTATCATCTACCAATTATTAAAAGCATTGGCAGCGATGCACGCGAAAAACTTATTCCACCGCGACATAAAGCCAGAAAACTGCATGATAAACAAGGACTCTTTCGAATTGAAGCTTGCCGATTTTGGAAGTGCGAGAACAACATCAGATACAGGTCCGTTCACCGAATACGTCGCAACTAGATGGTACAGGGCACCAGAGTGCATCTTGACATCCGGTTCCTATGGCCCAGCTGTTGATATTTGGGCTGTTGGGTGTATTTTGTATGAGATTATGACTAATAGACCGCTATTCCCAGGAAAGCATCAGCTAGATCAGATTGCAAGAATCCATAATATTCTTGGCACACCAGGACGCGATGTTTTAACACAGTTTAAACAAAATCCAAATTCTCAGATAAACTATGCGTTTCCATTCAGAGTTCCACAGGGATTTAAGAACCTCTTGCCAAATGCTTCCGAAGGCATAATTGATCTTCTCTCACAATTACTTGTATACGATCCAAATAATCGTATCTCAGCGGCAGATGCATTACAGCACCCTGTCTTTGATGCCATAAGAAAGCAAGACAAGATTTATCAGTCAACGAAGACAAATATTCCGTTCTCAGCTTTCTTTTTAATGCATCAATCACAGAAAACAATAAAGAACAACTTCGATGTCATGCCAACAGCCAATGATGAAGCCTCGCCACTTGGAACACCAATTACCTTCATCCAACAGGTCGTAATGAGCCAAGTAGAAGAACATAAGCAAGAATCGTCATCGAATCTCGAAAACATCAACAATTTCAACACCAATAATTACCCATCCACAAAAATTAACATTATTGAGCCGAAACACACAATTCAACAATCAAATTTGATGGATTCGAGAAAATTGACGATAGAAAGGATTAAAGCTTATAATCAGCAACATCCTTCAAAGGTTAACCCGATTCAAAGCAGAAAGCATCAGCCTCCGTCTTTACACTTCGGAATGCCGAAAGTCGTAAAACCGGCCATTTTGCCTCACATTACGATCAACCCTTATCAGAAGCCCTCGGCTGATGTTATCAAACCGCGAATGCAAAAGATTCGTTTTGATTTATAATTTTTTGTTTGTAATTTTAAAACTGTTATTCATTTCTTTAAATGCGTATTTGCAAATTAGCTCATTTTTACCAAAATAAATAAAAATAATTGAGTTTTTGCGAAAAATATTCTATAAAATTCTATTTTATTTACTCAACAACTGTAAAGAATGGATCAACTGAAGGCTTATCTTCCTTCTTATTCTGCTTTTCTTTCACTGGCTTCTCTTTCTTTGGCTTATTCTCATTCTTTGGTTTTTCTTTCTTTTCAACAACTTCTTCCTTCTGTTTCTCGTTTCTCCACTTCTTTGCTGCAGATTCTCTAATGATTCCTTTCTTGATTTGTTCAACAGATTTCGCTTTAGCGGTTTTTCCTTGTAATTCGGCCTCTCTGACTTTCCTCTTTTCTTCTTTAAGGCGCTCTTTGACTTCTTTGTAGTCTCCGCCGTATTTTCCTTTTAATATTTTTTCTGTCTGTTCTTTCTTCTCAACATACTTAGGGTGATCAACTGAGTAGTGGCTCTTCTTCGGTTTAACACGCTTTGAGTTGTATTCATTGATTGTTGGAATTTCTGCTAAAATCTTTTCCTTCAGTTCATCTGGTTTGTCGCCTTCAATTGGATTTCCAGCGATGTTGAAGTTCTTCAATTTCAGTCCAACAACGTTTTGGAAGTCTTCGTACTTAGCAATTTGGTTTTTCGCGATTTCAAAGTGTGAGAGTTTCTCTAATGACTTGATTGACTCTGGAATAACAGATATTTTGTTACCATTCAATAGTAATTGGTTCAATTCAACGAAACCAGTGAGATCTGGGAAGGTTTCGATATTATTGTGTCCAAGATTGAGATTTGTAAGTTTTGATAACGCAGATGCAAATGTTACTGTACTAATCATATTCTTTGATAGTGTAATTGTGTTAATTTCTGGGAAAATTGAAAAATCCGGAAATTCTTCAAATTTATTCTCTGAAAGGACAATTGATTTCAACCATGGACATTTAGCGACGCCACCAAAGCTGCTGATGCTGTTTTTGTTTGCAATAAAAACAGTTAATTTTTTCATTCCGCTTAAATCTGGCTGAATTTCTTCTATTTCATTCTCAGAGACATCGACATGTATTATATTTTCGCATTTTTCAAGTCCTTCGAGTGATTTAAGATGATTTTGTTTGAAGAAAACTTTTCTCAAGCCAACAAGTGTAGATAAGTCGCATAATCCCGTTAATTCCTTTCCATTGAACTTGAGCTCTGCAACTTCAGCCTCTGGTTTTCCTCCAGTGGCTTCATGTATTAATTCTGGGCTCAAAGACATGAATGTGACCTATCCCCTGAAAATTTTATTCCGCCCCTGCAAAATTTTATTTTATTTGTCAAAATTCTATTTTACACGACAAGTTATTATTTTACATGACATATGATTTTAATCAGATCTGACATGATTGTAATTTACATGACAAAAATATAATTACATGACATATTTAAAATTTACATGGCCAAAATATAATTACACGACAAAATATTACTTTACATGACATATTGTTTAAAAAAAAAATCATCCAAAAACTCGGAAATCTTCAGGGATGATGTTGTATCGTAGCTATATCATATATCTATTACCAATGTGTATATTGATGCTACGTAATCAGAATGCCGATATTTTGTGCCCTACAGTTTTTCGATTACATTTTCCATCAACCAAAAACAGATCAACAAAATTATGTTGTAATTTTAAATGCATATTCAATGCCAATTATGTTTCAAATATGAAAAGTCGTCATTAGCTAAATTTTGAGGAAAGTCCAATTCTTTATACTTTCTACATTTTGAGGCCAATATTGACGAATACATTTAAATATCATCACATACAATCATTCCCACCATATGTTAACCCGATATGCCGATATTTCATAGATCAAAAAATCTCGGTTATTATTTTAAATGATATTAGGGAAACTGTACGTTGTAAATATGTTCTTTTGCTTTTTGGCTGTTATTTTATGATGTGTCATTTCTATCCGAAAATGAAAAAACAATTATAAGTGAACTGAAACCCATCACAAAAATTATTGCATAATAATACTAATTTTATGTTATAGATCAATATTATGCTAATTTTAGAATTTGAAAATTATCGTTAAGTTCTCAAAAAATAAAAAAGCGTTTTTGTAAACTTATCAAAATTTCTTTCAAAAAATCCAATGTTGTAAATTTTTCAGAAAAACACTATACTAACAGAGATATTTCATAATATATTATAAAATTAAATTTGAAAGAAGAAATTGAAAATTTTGAAGCTATACGGGCGTGAAAGCACGAAAAAATGTTAAAAATCTAATCATATATTTTATTAAGGTATCTTTATTTTCAATTGAAATTAAATTTGAGTCGAAAATAATCGTTGGAAATAATTGAAATTTTCGTATCGGCAAAAGTGCCAAGTGAGTTCATTTCTTCTATGAAGTGGCTCTGGACTAACACCACACAGGTAGGATTTGGTGAAAACGCTGTTGCTGATCACCTCGCCAAGTTTGTCACACCAAAGTCTAAAGTTCTTGTTACATTCGGCGGCGGATCAATTGATAAGAATGGCGCACGCGATGACGTCACAAAGGCCCTCGCAGCCTTGGAGTGTGAGGTCAGATGGGAAGGTGGTATCCCACCAAACCCAGAATACGCACGCTGTGTTGAAATCATCAAAGTTGTTCGCGAATGGAAACCAGATCTCCTCCTCGCTGTCGGTGGTGGCTCAACACTTGATGCTACAAAGTTCATCTCCGCTGGTGCTGCCCTCGATCCATCAATTGATCCATGGGATATCGTCGCTAAGCAGGTTTATCCAAAGTCATGCACTCCAATCGGCTCTGTCATGACACTCCCAGCCACAGGATCAGAGTGGAACTACAACTTCGTCATTTCTCGCCGCGCAACAAACGAGAAATTAGCTGGAGGCAACCAGGTCACATATCCAAAGTTCTCCCTCTTAGATCCAAAGTACACAATGACACTCCCACTCCGCCAGCTCAGGAACGGCCTTTATGACGCAATGTGCCACTGCATTGACCAGTTCCTTACTGGCCAGACAAACCCGATGATGGACAACTTCTGGATGTCTGTCATGCGCGAGCTCGTCGACATCTCAGGCGAGCTCCTCAAGGAGGGCTCATCACTCGAAGTCCACGGAAGACTTATCAACGCCGCAACATTCGCCCTCAACTTCGTCTTCACACTCGGCAAGGAGAGCTGCTGGGGCATCCACATGATCGGCCACATGCTCACAGCTGAGTACGGCATCGATCACGGCGCAACACTCGCAATGGTTACACCACACTGGCTCAGAATCTTCTTCAACGAGAGAAAGTACCTCCTCGCAAGATCTGCCGAGAGAGTCTTCGACATTCACAACGGCACTGACGACGAGAAGGCCAATGCTTTCATCGAGCGCCTCCAGAAGTGGATCCTCGAGATCGGCCACGTCATGACAGTCAACGAGTACGAGCACATCACACACAAGGTTCAGCCAGGAGACCTCGAGAAGGTTACAAAGATGGTTATGGACTCAACAGGCGGCAAACCATTCGGCTGGCACAAGTGCGGCACAGAACAAGTCGTTCACGATATTCTCGCTAAGATTATCGTCTAAATCTTTCGTTTTTTATTATTACAAATTCTCAATTTTTACAACACTCTTGAATATTTCATCAACATTCCAAGCATAAGATAAGTCTGTATTGTGATTTTATCTTTTGTGTTGAACGCTATTCCATGAACTGCGAGAAGAAAGATATTTTTATAATGATCTTCATATGAAGCTAATATTAAGGCTTCTTTGTTATTATTGTTTGCTGCGTTGACAACTTCATGATGATATTTCAATGAAGCATTTATCAAAGCTGTCCACTTCAAATGATCTTTATTGTTGGCATCAATTCTAGGAATATAAGTTTCATGATGGCCATATAATGAAGTTGATTTTGAAGAATAAATGAATCGTTGGAGATTAAAAAGTCATAGTTGTTGCATTCACCAACAATGATATGAGCAAATGGGAAAATCTTTTTCTGAAACTTAACTTTTTCATCATCTTCGTTTCCATAACGAAATTATCTTTCATAACAAAATGCATAATCAATATGTACCTCATATAATAAGCTTACACGTTATCCTATTATTTTTGTTCAAAAATGACTCTAAGTTCAGTGTCGACACTTTTTTGATCTGACTTAGCATCAAAAAAGGGTCCGCTAAAATTAATTAGGATATAATCATTTCAAAATAAACTGTTTTATTGGCTTCATACATTGAATGTTTTAAAGCTAGAAACGGTTCAATTTTATCAATATACAAAGAATTTGATGGCACTGCTGTGCTGCCTGAAGCTTATCAAAATGTTCGAATAATTTCGATTGGAGAAGGAGCATATAATTATCTTTTATTTGAGAAATGTAGGATCATGTATGGATATTTTAACTACTATTTAGCTGCATCTTTATTACCAATAATTATTCTTTATATCGATTAAATTTCAATGAATTTGTTAGTTATAAAATCTATAGTTCTGAGTTTCTAATGAAAAATTTGTCTAACACAAATGAGAAAAATAATTTTGTAAAATAAGAGCTTAAATATCAAGTGATTGATTGTACATACGCTATAAGCAAGAATAACTGCAAATATAAATCTAGCATGCTTCTATTCTAGTTTTTAAAGAATTTCAGAATTCAAAATGAATTAATTTGGATTTGACTTGTAGGAATGTTGATAATAGCGTTCAGTGTATTACTCTGTCGTTATTTTAATTTCAAATGTCAAAATAATTTATAATTAATGTATCAACATGAAAAATCAATTTGTTTATATGAGAAATCAGAATTAATTATTATTTAATATCCTTATCTTCTTAATATTTTCAACTTTAGAAATAAGAGCTTGAATAAACAATCTAATGGCTGTAATAAATAGATATAATGAAAAAAAGAACATAATAAAATTTTTACATACAAAAAAATAAACTAATATAATTCCTGAACAATATTTCCAATAGTTTCGAAGCTGACTTCATAACCGTTGACTCCTGGCTGCACTTCTCTCATTTCTCCGCAGTTCTTAGACTTGATGTTGCAGCAGTCGTCGATGAAAACAACTTTCTCCTTGTTTGTGCCGAAGACTGTCCTTATCATATCCTTCTTGCGCTTGTACTTAATTGTGATGTAAGGCTCATTCGTTGTCTCAATGTCAGCTGCAAATTCCGTCCTCATCACGACAGCATTTTTGAGCGAAGTAGCTGGTGGATTCGAATTCCTAACAATAGAGCCGGCGATGAGATCCCTGATGAACAAAATGGGGATATTAATATCTGATCCTCCATACAAGAAGTACATGCAAGATCCGTTGACCCTCAGCAAGTAGATGGACGAGTAACACTGCATTAGGTTATAGGCACTGACAAAAACTTGATCGACAGCATTAGTGAATTCATAATTTTCAACAGAAGCAACAATGATGAATGCGCGGTCAAAATGCAATCTTATCATCGAGTTGTCGCATAAAAACTTCGCTATCTGACTTGGAACGCATTTCGTCAAACGCGACAAAAGCGCGTATTGTGGTGAAGTGTCAGCTGATGTATCATAGAGAGCAATTCTGATGAGTTTGCCTGTCTGATAGCGAGACTCTGTGTACTTCCTGACCTTCTTCGGATTTATAGCAAAAGTTCTCTGTCCGTTTTTGTCCGGCGGAAATACTTCGTCGTATTTTCGCCCTATGATTTCAATCGGCTGAATGTTTATCAACTCTATACAACTCTGCGAAATATTCGTGATGATTGAAGAGTCAGCAGTAATCATCAATGATATAATATTCTTGGGCAGCTTGGATTCTTCGTCATTATCGCGCGGTTTGTTTAGGTCGTCGAGATAATCAACAGGGAAGTGGAAAAGAGAATTGAAGCCGTCAACAATATATTGGTCGACCTTTGAAAAACCGATTGTGATTAAAATCCAAATCAAAAGTGAAGCAGAAGTGAAAGCTAGCAAACCAGTCTGCGAAGTATAACTGATTTTATCTGAATCTTCCAAGAAGGGCATCAGTCCTCTGTTGTAGATTGACAGTTTCTGGTTTAATTCGACTGATTTCTCGTGGCTTAAAACGAATGTTAAATTTGTAGACTTGTCGTACATTTCTGACGGAAGGTTGTGGAGAATTGAGATGTTCTCCACTGTCCTATCCAAGTATTTGTGGCTGTTGCTGCGCTGGAAGTATAAGACAACTAATTCGTAACAAATAATTGCTGTAGCTATAATCCACGGTACTGAGTAGATGAATGTTATTGTGTACAATGTAGGCTTGTAGTCGTTGTTTGTTCCTTCTATAGTTTTGGCGACTAAATCAACATTTTTGAGCGATTCTGGTAGTACACCTTCTCTTTGTTCTTCTCTGAACGAAAGAATTGATTCGTTGCCTGTTGACTCACTGTTGTCGTCGCTGACTTCTGACGAGCACATTGTTGACACTAAAGGACTCATTAAGCCGAATTGCGAAGGACGCAAAACTTGATCAGCGCCAATGAAGGAAATTGAGACTTTGGACTCCTTTAGATTCACATGGTGAGAGTTTGGTGAAGTTGACATTGGAGCAGAACCGATTTGCGTCTCCGATTGATATTTAGCAACTTTAATTCTGTTTGTGGCGGGTGTTTTAGGCTGTTTTATTTCTATTGGATCTTTGCTCTGTTCAGGGAACTGTATTCTGAATAAGTCCCAGCTTTCTAGACTCTTTTTAAGCAATAACATTGATAATCTTTCTTTTGATCCTAAAAATTGGACCGCTTCCCTAGGAAGGTTGTTCATTTGGTAGTTCACATTGATATATAATATATATATAGTCAATGCGATGCCGACTCCGATGAGAATGAAGAAATAAAAGAAATATCGATAGAAGATGTAAATTGCATCGTCATTCTGCATGAAAGCTGTGACATTTCCCGTGAAATATATATAATTCATATGAACGCCGTATAATGAATCATAAATAATTTTCGAAGCATTTTTGAGCTCATTGCAGTCTTCTTCTGTGATTTTCGCTAAATAATCAGCAACTAAGCCCATTGCTTTCGTAACAAAGTAATAATCCTCTCTAAACGAAAATGAATAATCTGCAATGTACTGATAAACGTTCGTCTTCATCGATTTGCATGTCGCCGAACTCTCATTAAGCGAAAGCAAAATCGGCTGAAGGATAATTCCTGACGTAAGTTTTACAGATAAATCAATTGTCTCTTTAACGAGATCTTTGATGTTCATAATAATCTTAAACTGAACTTCATCTGTGTAGGTTTCCGCTGACACGAAAACAAAGGCCCAGCCCATTGTTAAAATGAAAACTAAAATTCCAGCGTATGACTTGATTTTTGTGCATTTTTGAACGAACATAGCCATTGGTGAGTTCAATGAGCCTTCATCTCTGTATATAACTTTCTCATCGATGTGGAATCTAAGGTGAGAATAAGAAGATAAATTCGAATTGATTTCTTTGTTGCTGGAGCTTTCGTCGAGTGAATGCCCATTCTCTTCTGAGTATCGTTCGTTCGAAATCGGATAGCATTGGGCCATAGTTTTGAAAATCGGATCAATTATTGATCCAGGCGAATCTCTGAGGCTATTTGCGTATTTTCTGTAAAGAACTGATAGTGATGGGTCGCCTGACGCGATTAGAGAGATTTCTGCGAAACTTTGGAAAACAACAGGATCATATTGATAGATAAAGCATAGATATCTGATGTAATTCGTAAGTTCTACGTGTGTAAGTGCTGCTTTTGTCGCGTGAATGAAGGAATTTAATGAATTATTTTCGAGACGATTTTGCCAGAAAAGAGATAAATCAACTAAATACGAACGGTGGAGGTCATCGAGAGCTGTTAAGCACTGCGGCGGCGCCGATTCTTCATAAGATTGGAATATTCTTTGGAAAAGATAAAATTGATAGTCGTAGTAAATACTTGAGCCTTTCCAGGCCTTGAGCATGTAAAGAATCTTCGGCCTTTGGCTTCTGAAGATGCCTAAGAACCTAACGACTTCAATCATTTCTTCTGGATCTTGCTTAAGTCTTAAGAGAACGAAATCATCGAAAGAGTCGATATCTGCTTCTATTTCAGCCGCTGTTCGCATAACAAGCGAGTTTCTTATTGGCAGCCACCAGGGCGGATCATATCTTTGCTTGAAAATGAGATAAGCACACTTTTTCATGAATATCTTGTAAAATGAGAACAAACCCGAATAAGCTGCAGTCATGAAAACGAAAATTATGACAGGATGTAAATACTTAATCGGATGTAAATAGCCAATCAGGACAAATGGTGCTGCGAAGAATGCACTGTCACTTAGTATGGCTCCAAATATGCTCACGTGGATTCCTAAAGATATTCTATGTTCTAAAACTATAATAATAATCACTGGATACCAAGCATAAACTAACATTTCGACTATGAAGTGCCTGTACTGGCCTAGAGTGAGTTGGACACCTACGATTAAAAATTTAAGGAAAAACATCAAAGGTTCCGTAATACCCGAGAATATGTCAACCAGAGCTGACGTAAAAATGATTTTCGGCCGAAAAAATATCGACGAGAAGTAATTAAAAACGAAACAAAGGACGAAATTCAACGTCAATATAAGAAATGAGCATAATCGACCAAAGGAGAAAGATCGAAAGATGAGGATTAACTGCTGTGTCAATTTGAAATTAAGCTGCATTTGGAAAACTGGGATTACAAAATCGAATAATGAAATCAGTAAGAATAAGACGTTCTTTTCTATATACTTTCCGTTCTTGGCCTTATTCGCATTGCGGTTGAAGAACCAAAACAGGAAAAATAAAAAGATCGTCTGTAAGATATTTGTGAAAATCGGGATTACAGTGAAATCAAAACAGAAATTCAGTAACGAGGCGTTATTTAATATCCTTGTGAGTGTAGGAGTACGCGTATTAATGTCTTCGAACTTGCAGAAATCTAAAATAAAAATGACTACCTGCAAGTAGCATATGATTTCTCTGATCCATTTCAGTCGAAATGGCAGGGAGGCTCTATATCGAAGCTCAAAAGCGAGTTCGTAGTAATTTTTCGCATACTCCCTGATGAACATTTATTTTTTTTTATCAGTTCAATCAGTGAGCTTTCAATTATGCTCAATCGCGACATATTAAATCTAACATTTAGATCATTATAATTATTTTGTTATTCAAAAATTAATTTGAAAATATTTTGGGCTATTAGACATTGTATAATATAAATACGGTGAAATGATTTCATTATTTTTCTCAATTGTGATTAAAATTGAAATCTTTTTCGAGATTTTATCTTGATAATTGTCACAAATGATAATAAAGTGTAATTATGAGCAAATTACAAAATTGAAAGATTTGAGTGCACTCATTAATTTTATTTGGATTTTCTTTTATTAGACATAGATATAGACATAATTATAAAATTTTATGAGAATTATTTTTTGACACTCTCTGAAAAATGAACATCTCTCAATCAATAATCAAATTATTTAGGCTGTTATCATATAGTTATTGAATATTATTCGATGTTAGACGTCAAATTTGAAAAAGTGGCAATGATTCAAATTGATTGATTTATTATTGTCATGATAGGTAACAATTTTATTATTATCATAGTTCGCGAACTTCACGATTTTCTTTTGATTTGCCATAACCTTGATTAATCAAATTCATTCCACGGGATTGAAATCAACAAATCCTTATTTGAACGTACGGAACCGAATCACCAGTTCCTACATATGAAAACCAGTTCGTTAATCATGAAATATTATGTGGATTTGAAGAAAGCAAATATTGAAGGATAATAATAAACCGAAATCTATTGGTTATTTTTAATCAGTGAACCATTTATAACTATTTATTCCAAACTAAAAATATGAGTTCAACGAATAATTTTACGGGCGTATAAGCGAGAGATTGGCTTCTAGAATTTTCGTAGATTTATTAATTATAAAATTTTAAACACATGATTTTTCGAATTTAATTCTTTCAATTGAAAAATTTAATCAAATTCATATTTTGGATATGTATATTAATATTAAGCGAAAATCTAAGGACCATATTTTGTCAAACCGCATCATATTCAACCAAGAATTTATTAGTTCCTTTATTCTACTCAGGAAAATATTAATTCATTGGCGTTAGTTATTTTTTTAAATATAATCATATTAAATTCAATTGAATTTTCTATTAAATTTAATAACTATCATCGATATTATTCTAATTATCATTATTAATCTAACATTCTAAATTTAATTGAAAATTTTAAAAAATACGATTTCATAATTATCTATTATATATTAATATTATGCAAATTTTGAAAATTTAGTAGAAAAAGTGCTGAATTTGAATGCGTCTCTTTTTTATAAAAATATACTAATTTCAATAGTAAATAAAAAATCATCATCCAAAAATCGAAAAAATAAAAAAAGTTATAAAAATCATGGGGAAAAATGATTTTCCTATATGGGAAAATCTTCAAGGGTGGCCTTATTTCTATCATTTTTTTCACCTCGTTACGTCATGCCAGGAAGATTCCCATGTTATTCGTAAGATTTTCGATTCAATAGTTCCGTTTTTAGTTTTTTTGAAGCTTTCTTGCCTTCCACTGGTCATTTCTTCGTTTCAGCCCAGTATGTTTCGAACTATTATTGGAGGATTGCTCGATCAGATTATCTCTCTAAAATTTATAGAATCGAAATATTGCAACATATTAATTTTCGCTTTTGTCAACGTATTTTTAGGCTTTCTGATATACTTTTACCGACATAGAGACCGTATGATGCTATTTCACGCTCGTTCACCGTTAAATTTTATTTTACAATCACTTTCTCCAGTTTTATCCAACTATGCTGCTTCGAATCTATATATTACTGTGTCACAGTTATATCTAGGACGTGAAAAATATTATTTATTCGCTGTTGCACTTTACTCATATATTTTACTCTTTATTTTCACATTTATTGGCACATTATTCAGATCTACAAAGCCTACGCTTAAATCTTTAAGTCATTCTTTTTGCAAACACACAGATTATTTTTGGTTAATACAAATCCCGAATATAATGCAACAAACATGGAACTTCAAAGAGGTCTGCCCGTATGGATTCTACGTTACTTTAGGACTTTCGCTTATAATGTGTTTAGGTATTGGATATTGGACATCAACTTTTCCTTTCATTACTGTACGATCGAACATCTTCTGCATCGATGTATTCGGCATATGCACAAGTTTACTCATAATAGAATTCATTTTAGTTGCAAAATTAATTCCTGAAAAAGTTGCTTTCATTTTAATGCTTGCTGTTGTCCTGATCTGGATTGCTTTCCTAGGCGAATACGTCTTCAGGTTCTACTGCTGGCTCGTTCTCAAGAGAACAAAATTCGATCCTGCAAATTTATTTGACAACGACAACTGCTTACAACTGCCAAATGTCAAACCGCATTTATTCATGCAGCTCATTAGATATTTAATTACAACCAAGTTCAAAGAGATACATGTGTTGTTGATAGGCGCCATAGACTCGGAAAGAGATTCTGAGCTGACTTTAGAGTGCGGAAAATATCTGATGATTCACTCGATAATTCCGCATCGACTCAGACAAGTATTTTTGAATTTTGACATCAAATCAATCAAATTCACATCCAGGCCGACATTGTGCGAGATACAATACAAGGTCGACAAATACATAAACTCAGTTAACGACATCTCTGAGTGTCTTGAAGTCTTGGATGGAGCGAAACAAAGAGCGAAAATCGCATTATATGCTTTCGTCAACGCTTTGTGCGAAAATACTGACCCAAAGCAGCGTTACATCAACTCCCTAAACTTTGGCTTAGCCAGCCATAACTATATAGAGATGGCTGAGTACGCGATAGAAGGAAATCCGCTCTCGGGAGAAATCGTCAAAAATTATCATGACTATTTGATCCACTACGGTGGAGATTTTTGCAGAAGTGAAGAGTTGGTGCAAATTTCAGATTCTATCCATTCTTCTCTCATTAATGTATCTGATTCTGATAAGCCTTACGGATTTTCTAACAACAAAAACGCAATTTCTCATGATGAGTTTGAGCAAAATTTGTCGCATCAAAAAGCTTTGGAAATTATTCCCAATTACCCAATAATCGTTTACACTTTCTGCGCGATATTTTTAGGAATACTGATGCTGTTTCCTATATTCTCAATAGAGTGGTACATAAGGAAGATCCAATATGATCCGCAAGTTTATTTCCACAAAGCGAATTCGCCGATATTTTTCAAAACATATTTCTCGTGCGCGATGTTGGAAGGAGCCTTAGCGCGATTCGGTAAATACATTCCTGACATTCTAGGTGAAGACCTTGGTGTTATTACTATCAACGCGATGAGGAACTACTTGAATAGCATAACATACTCAGGAGACAATCTGCCTATTTATGACGGAGCAGGTGAAGACATCAGAAATTATCCGACAAAGTTTTTCGAATTAATTGTAACACAAATACAAGAATTCAACACAGCACACGCGGCTAGAGATGCACTGTTGGATGGATACAATGGTTTAGTCCACATGTTTAATGTTTTTGAGCCATTGGAAGATAGATACCTGAAAGCTGCTGAAAGTCAAGATGCTATAATGAGCATCTACGAGTTTTTGATATACTGTGGTGTTTCTTTTTGCGTTTTAATCATTTTCATTTTGATAGTCACTATTGTATGCAAGAAATACATAGATTCGATGATCAATATTCTCGCGACAATTGAAATGCCGACATTAGAAGAGTTTCGATCAAATTTGTTTTTAAACATCAACCAAAACAAAACCAAATTCGAAGGAGATGATGATATAGATAACGATGGAGCTCTAGAGTTAGATGAAATTGAAACAAATGAAGTTAATCATTTCGTTCAACAGGATTACACAGAATTTATCGAAAAAAGTTTGAACGCGCCAATAATGTTGGGAACTTTCGACGCAGGTTTGCCGAGCACTTTGATAATCTATATAATCATATTGTTCGTCTTGAGATACACATTATGTCCTGTTACATATTACATGTTCAAAGCTACAAAAGAAAGCTACGTCAAAGAAAAAATCTTCCAGCAAGAAAAAATGGATTTTATCGCGCACAAAATTTTGCTACAATTGGATGCTGTTTTAGTAGATCTGACTTGCTCATGCGACGCCCATCCACAGGCAGTCGAATACAATGGCGAATATGGTAAAGAGTTAGGTAAATCGATAAAAAAATGGAACGATTTCGTCGATAACTACAACAGATCTCAAGCTTGGAAAAATGTTAACTTCACTTATGATTTTTTCCTGGAAGTTTTCCCTCAGTTCCATGTTTACACGCATGATACTTTGCTGTTCGTTGACACAAGCATTGGATATGGAGAGAATTTCCAATGGACAGGGACATTTATTTTGCTTTTCATTTATATCACGATTGTTTACAGACATGCGAATTATCAGAACTGTGTTCAAAAGCAGATAAGAAGAGTGGCTTTGATTTTGCACTCTAAATACACAGCAACTGTTTCCATATTAATGAACGCAATAAGCATGGAGACAGGAGACAGAAAAGCTTTTGATTTCGAGCAGATATCTGAGCAAATAGTTTCTCAACTAAGAGATCCTGTGATTTTCTTCAACGAAGACATGATTATTACCGGAATAAACCAGCAAGCGACTGCTGAGCTTTATTCAACTAAAGATGATCACGATGGGCATCTTTTGGAGACAATTCTGCCGATGCCTGACAATTCCACACTCTACAAATATTTGTTTAACATGAGACTCGCTTATGGAATTCGCGCGATAAGATGCTTTGACTTCATTGTTCAAACTAAGACTTCAAAAGTTCCATATTCAGGCTGCTTGATTCCTATAACTAAAGATCACCGAATGGAGTTTGCCATTTTGATGAGATGTAAGTCAGAAATTATAGACATGCAGAAAGAGTCAAGAATGCTGAAGAAACAAGTCCAGAATCAGCTGAAAAGATTGATTCCGCCGAAAGTTTATGAATTATTGTTGGACGATGATGTTCCGAGTGTTTTTTCTTCAGATATCAGCTGCTGTTTAGCTGTTTCACTGCACCAAGTTGCTTATAGAACAAGTGACAGTGAAACTTATCCGCTGGATGATGCTGATATAACGCAAATCTGTTTATCGAACTTTGACAAGCTTTTGACAAAATATCCGATGATTACGAAGCTTAGATCGTTCAACGGCTGCTTCATTTTTGTTACATCATTGTTCACCGATGAACCAATAGAAGTCTGTTTGAAGGCAATCATAGATTTCTTCACAGAATTCTCCACTATAATGAACAAATATTTCGAGTATGAAATTCTGTTGAGTGGAGTTTTCACTTGCGGTGGACCGATTTTTGGTTCACTTACAGGCATCACAAAGACTCTCTTCGATGTCTGGGGTGCTCCTATTATTCAGTGCTTCGACAGCTTAGACATTGTTCCGCCAGGAAAGTTGCTTCTGCTAGAAGAAGGCTACGAAAAACTAGAAGACAAGTCCGACTTTTGCTTGTTCACTCCTCACAGAGAACTCGACTACAAAGTTTATGTGACGAAGTCTCCAATCGGAATGGACTTCAATGCGCAATAACTCTAATATGTTTGTATTTATTATATTTTTCTTTTGTTTGATATTACTATAAATATAGATATTATGTTTGTTTGTAACTTTAGATTTTTTTTACATCAAAGCAAAATATAAACATGTATCATCAATTAGAAAATATTGTAAATAGATCATATCATTATGGGCAGATTAGGAAGGATGATATTTGTTTAGAACAGGCATCAATGCAATTGTTTTAATATTTATGCTCAACAATGCATTTGTCAAATTATTTTTTCATCTATTTCTGACATAGGAGGAAATTTCTGTTTGTGAACCATATCCTACTAGTTATGATAAATATGAAGTAATGACTTCAATTACTATATCTTTGGTAATGAATGTTTTTCATCGTGAAGTATTTATTAGATAATAGTTTTGCATTGTTTGATGACAAATATAAATAGTTTGGTGAATAAAAGAGTATAATAAACATGTTTAATAAAAATAATATTACAAGAATGTTGAGTTTTGGAGAATTGAGCTGATGTTTTCTGTCTCATTTTCGACTTCATTATATAAAGAGTGCAAACGAGTAAAGAGATCTGATGCATTTCCTGTTAATGGAAGAGTTCTATGAACTTTCTTTGGTTTTGGTGATGGATTCACTTGTGTTTCCATATTGCTGAGATACTTCGGCTCTGGTGATTTCTGTATTTTTACGTTCAAATTGAAGATTTTAAGCAAATTTTGAATGATTTTTTCGTAATTTGTTTCACTTTCTAATTTAACAAGTTCACTTTTAGCAGTTCTCACAATCGATGATAGTTGGAGCATTGCTGCATGATCACTTTCATATTTTGTTTTATTTTCTTCTGAATTCCTAAGTTTATCCTCATATTCTCTCTCTTTCATCTGAAGCATACTAACAAGCTTATTGTTGTCGCTCAATTTCTGCTTAACAATCAAATAATCAGATAATTGAAGCTCATAATCAACAACTTTCTGTCTTAGTTGAGTAATTTGTGCTCTCATGCTATCAGCTTCACCTGCCTTTTGCAAAGCATTTGTGTATTCATTCATCTTAGAATCATAAATAGATTGCAGCTTTGAGTTTTCTTGTCTCAAGACAATGAGCTGGTTTCTCAAAGATTCAGCTTCAGTAGCTTTCTGTTTGATATCAGAATAGTCATTTACTTTTGATTTGAAATTCGACAAATCTTGTTTCGCCTGATTAAGCTGTAGATCATATTGAGAGATCTTCATCTTGTCCTCATCTATCTTGTTCTGCAAAATCTTGTTTTCATTCTCAAGTTCTTTGTTTCGCTTTGTTAATTGATCAATTTGAGCCGCATTTGATTGTTTGTCGAGGTTTTCTTTATAAGATTTGTTCTCAGCTCTAAGAGATTCCACTTCTATCTCCAATGTTCTGTATTTTCTTATTGCTTCCGCATAATCACTTTCTCTCTTTGATTTTTGAGCTTCGTTGACAGCAAATTGTGATTTCATCTCTTGCAATTCTTTCTCGACTATAACCAATCTCGTTGCTTTCTCGAATAAAACTGATTTTTCGTTTAATAATTCTTTCATTTTTGTTTGCAACGCTTCTACTTCGCCTTTTAATCTGCTTTCTTCGAATTTCAAGTTGTCGTGTTCTTGTTTTAATCGTCCTGAGTCTCTCAGCTTGATCTGAGTCTTCTCTGATAAAATCATCAACTGATCTTGAAGACTTTGTGTTTCTTTCTCTTTGGACTCAACGATTTCTTTCAGCTGTTTGTTCATTAGCTTCAGTTTTATTATTCGCTGATTTTGTTTTTCGCTTTTTTCTGCTAATTTTTTCATTAAACTTTGAGATGTTTTCATTTCATTTGCTGCATCTTTCAGCTGTGTTTTGTATTCTTGCTCTTTTTCTCTGAGTGCTTTGAGCTCGTTCTCTGACTTTTCTTGGACAGATCTGACTTCTCCTGCTGCATTTCCTAGTTTTTCTCTGATTCTTGAAATTTCGTCTTCTGATTCTCTTAATTTCTTCTTGAATGACTCCATGCTGCTTACTGCTGCATCCAGTTGATCTCTTAATGACTTATTTTCGCTCTTTAATGATTTATTTTCTAAATTTAATCGATTATTTAAATCTTTTGAGCTTTGGGCTTCCATGTTTGCGTTTTCTATTGCGCGAAGGTTCTGCTCAAAGCTGGACCTCACTTCAGCGCTTTTTTCAAGCAAATTTGCCAATTGATTTTCTAATTGGTCAATTTTGCCTTGTTTTGTAGAAATTTCTTTCCTATTCTGTATGTTTCGCTCACTTTCTGTTCTAAACTCACTTTGGAGCATTGCTTTCTGTCTTTCTGAATTACTCAGCTGAATCTGAAGCAATCTGATCTGTTCTCGCATGGATGAAGTTGATGCAGCCAGTTGGTCATAAGTGTGTGAAAGCTTTGATGTTTCAAGTTGTAGATCAGTGTGGCGATTTAAAATATAACTAATAATGTCATCGACGTTTGATTCTTGTAGATTTAATGCCTGTGAGATCCTCTGGTATCCAATTTTGTATTCATGGAACTTTTCGACGACTTTTTCAAAAATATATTTTGATGGAACGTCATCATGTGTATTTAGCACGTTAATCTTAAGATTATTAAGTTGTTGTGTTATTTTTGCATTCTCATCTTTGTATTTTAACAATTTATCGATCGCTGAATTAATTTTTTGATAATCATTTTGATTTAGATCGTTTTGATATGTTGTTCCATATAACTTATTGGCAATGATTAAAAATTGATTGCGTTGAGACGATAATTCATTCTGTAAATTAGAATTTTTTGAATTTATTTCACTTATTTGACTTTCTAGACTCTTTAGTTGCGCATATTGTATTATATCTTCAGAACGCTTAGAATCTCTATCAATAGTGACAAAAACGTTACTTAACGAATCAAAGATATCTCGAAACGTTTGAAATACTTCATCAAATGATGCAGAATCTGACGAAATTGACGTAAGTTTATTTAAAAGAAGTAAAATGGATGGATTACTTTTAGTTAATTTAATAAAACTTTGATTGATCTTTAAATTCTGTATCGAACTAATTACTGATTTTAATAATATCAATGAATTTGATTTGGGAATCATTTCCTTTTTGAGTCTTTCGATTTCTTTATCTTTTTCCAATATTTTTGATTGTAAAGTTTCGATTTCGACTTTATTTCTTGCACGTAAAAATCTTATTTCCGATGATTCGACGTCTGTTGATATCCATCTTGGAGAATTTTGAAGTTGACTTTCAGCAAGTTTTAATTTTGCTTTTGTTGATTCCAATTCATCTTTTAGCTGCATCTCATTCTTTTTTATTTCACTCAACGTTTGACGTGTCTCAATCAGAATCTGCTGAAGTTGAGTTTTATCAATATAATCAGAATCATTCATTTTTATTGCAAAAGTGACAAATAAACTTCACTTTTTCAAAATTCAGGGATTTCTAATATTTTTGTTTTAAAATAATACCAAATTTGAAAATAAAATATTTTGTTTAGTTTACATGACAAAATTTGATTATTTTACACGACATATATATGATTACATGGCATATTTTACAAATTTGTATTATTTATGTGACACATAAGTAAGAAGATACTTGAAATTGTTCACATAAAGAATAGAAAGATTTGGCATGATTCATTCTCTCTATGTTAAATGAATCTAATTTAATACTGTTAGTCGAATTAGGTTCAAAAATGGAAATTTAATGTTTTTGAGATTTAAATTTCATCATGAGAAAAAGAAATTCAAATAGTAATAAAGCTGATTGAATGTATTGTTTCCATTGAATCTAATAACATATATTTATAGTAGTAAATTTTGACCTTATTCAAATTTCAATAAATATTCATACAAACATTATTATAATGGATAACAAGGATCTACATCAATTAATTGGGCTAGATAGTTCATTTATGATGATATCTTCACCATAACTCTAGTATATGTTGCTAGTAAATCACTTTCAATTACATTGAATTTTCAATTAGCTATGTAAGCTTTTCAAAAAAACTGAGGTGGTGAAAAGTGACAATATTTTTGATTTTGAGCATTTTCAAGGAATAAAATCAATAATTATAATATGTTACAAAGCAAAAAGTGAAACTAATCAGCAACTAATAACATAGCAAATAAAAAATAATAATTTTAAAAAATGTTGAATTTTGCTGAATAAAATTGAGATATCTCATATTGTCCATTATGATTGTATTTTGATACATGTGAATGTTGGAAATTATAAGTAGTAGCATGATATTATGGAATATTGAATGATTTCCTAACTTGACCACACAAAATTATGAAAATTAGAAGATGTGGATTATTTCCCTCATATCATCTAATATTGTATAATGCGATTTTATATACCAAACTTATATCTTACTTGAATTGATCACAACCTTCAATAATCTTTATTTTCTTGGCTCACCAATTATCAATTTATTTATATTCCAAGTGTTGACTAGAAAGGTGAAATAGTTTTTAAGTTCAAAGGCTAAATATGAAAAAAAATTATATTTACTATTTTCAACTTTTATTCCGACTCAAAACAATTTCTCATGGTAATTTAAACATTGAGCTAAATAAAGAGCTCATTGCCAAATCATCCACGCGATTCCAAATTTGCTCAAATGTATCAGCATCCGTAAAAGGATACATTGACTTTTCTTGGTTCTGATTGCTTTCAAAGGTATTCATTTCCTGAAATTGGTTTACATTCTTTTTATTTTTTGAATCTCTTTTTCTTCCTTGATTATGTCTGATGATCAAAGACCATCTATTTTTGATAGCTGAAGTGGATCTACCAGGTAAGAACTTAGATATATAAGACCATTTATTTCCGAATTGCTTCTGAAGCTCTATTAAGGTCTTATCTTCATCTTCGCCCCATTTATCCTTATTCAGCTCTGGGCATAAGGCGAAAATCCACCTTTCTCTACACTGTTTACCAGTTCTCCCCGGTAATGCATTGGAGATCTGCGTCCAATTGTGCGCACCATGGAGATTTACTTGTTGGATGATAATCTGATCTTCAGCAGCAGTCCATTTATTTTTCGGAGAACCCCGCTTGTTAGTTACATGCATTAAAAATTAAAAAGACAAGATTGAATTATATTCAATAAATTGAGTCAACCGTTAAATATTTTTTTAAATACATTTTGAAAACGCATTTCCAGTTCTATACATGTTTTTAGTCGATGTGGGCAACAAATAGTCCGTTGACTATTTTATTGTTTTGATTGGAAGAAAAATAAATTAAAAACATAATAAAAACAGTATAAATAATTAGTTGACTTTCCTATAAGTCGAAAATATTTTTGAATTACAACGTATTTATAATTGATATATGGTAATATTTATTGATAAAACATTAATCAAAATTTGATATATCTCAAATATTTCTGAAGATAATATTTTATTTTGATATTATGTTGCATTCTCTGTATCAATCATATGTTGTCCAATTCAAAACTGAAATGTAAAATTTTATATTTTAAATATAGTTTAATAATCATCTATAGATCGATGGGTTCCATTTGAAAAAGAAAATGTAAAATAATTATATTACATTTCATAGTTTTGAACAAAATCGAATGCAATTTAATCATCATTGAAAAAATTGCGTTAGTATAATCTAATCGTTTGTATGTATCTGGATGATAGTTTCTGCAAGTACAAATCAAAAACAATTCATAATTTTTGAATGTTTTAGTGGTTTTGTAATTCAATATATAATCGTTGTAATTTAGCTTATTAATCTCCTAAGATTATATATTTTCGCAAATCTTTTCTTTCAAATATTTTTCTTAGTGCAGGTAATAGTTTTAACCGCCAAAATTCAGAGGTACGTTATATGGCAAGCCGCTTTATTCCCTCAAATACAACCGATAACATTAACAAAATTCTGATCGAGTTTTGATGTACGTTATTTTGGATAAAAAACTTGACCAATGATCAAATTATATTTCCAATTAAATTACAAAAATATATTCTATATCATTAAATCTAGGCTATACTATTGTTTTCAGAATCAAATATTCCAAAAGATAGTGAATGATGAATAAAATAACTCTACGCTTATTTCCCATATTTTTGTGCTACATATGAATGTGAAAATACGCTTTTATTGCTTATTTTACATATTTAATTAAATTGTTTGAAAACAGTGATTTTTCACAGATATTCAATATTCTGTTTTTCAAAGCAGTGCATGAATATAATACTTGATTCCTATGAAATGAATTACAGTAATTTAATTTCTTCTACTATAAAGTGTGATAATGCTTTATAACTATAAATACAACCTTGCAAAAACCAAAGTAATCATTTACTGCGCCATCAAATGTTCTAAATTCCATTTTTCATATGATCTACAGTGGATCGTCTATTGTATACTGAAATTCATGATTGTCTCTTTTATTACAATTCTAGATTCTTTGGCTTAGGAAATTTGCATGGAGAAATCGATTTAAATAATTTTGATTAATTTTCGAATTTGTACGTTATCGCATATACAATTCTGGACTTAATTCATCTATTGCATTGGTTTTACTGAGTTGGAATTGATGTGTTATCCTTGATTTTAATGAAGTAATAAATAATTGAGATTTAATAAATTAATGTTTTTTAACACTCTCCGATTATTTGTGGTTTATATGATGTCTAGATATAGAAAATGCAGGAAATAGATGGCGACGTACCCGAATTAAATAAAAAAACTATAACAAACAAACGATAGAAAGTAAAAAATGCTGAAGTATGTTTCTGCTTTTAATCCGCAGAGATTAAAGGACGAGAAGCAGGCACGTGTTAGAATACTGGACTCCACACCTGATGGTAAGCTTTTGGTGCAAATAAACACTCCTAAACATACTTCAATTGAATTAGTGAACGAAAACGGCGAATGTACAACAGCAGTGTCATTCAACAAATACATGGACTTTATAAATGCCAATCTATCGAATGATAATGAGTTATTACATCTCGTTGAAAGAATTCCTTCGCCTAAGGGCTTCTGTTTTTCGTCAAGGATCATGCATATATTTGGAAGTCAAGTTTCCAGGGAAATAATCTCTGAACACCCAATAACAGGAAAATTTATTAATATAAATCCTGCAAAAGGTTATCAAATGCTTCACATAATGGGCACAAAGTTGACACATTTGCATATAACGCTCAGTAAGACATCGATAAGCTGGAATGTAATAAGAGGTGGTATTAATATTCCAACACTTATCGCTTATCATTATTTTCGCGACACCTCGACCTTAACAACCGTTTATTTAGATGATAAGATATACAAATACGCCACTTTTCACTTCAGAGAAGATGGTGTAAAGTCTAAACCACCAATTAATATAACTGTGAATGAAAAGTCAGCTCTTCCTCCTGAATTAGCCCTGAATGCGTCATCACAGATGCATTTGCCGATATTTCGCGCACAGCTGAGGCGCTTTTTCTTTGAAAAATGCAATGGTCAAGTTTTTATTATCCAGCAGCTTTACGATATAAACACGTCAAACCTTTCATTCAATGTTTTGGCCTTTCCCAAGCACTTCTCACAGATTGTTTCTGTTCCAGGCGTTTCTCCTGATCATCCGATTTGCTCACTTCATTTTTCGAATTTGCTCATTATTTTTGCACCAAATCTATTTGTTATAGTCATAGATATGAGCTCGACCCCACCAATTATCACGTCAATGCCTTCTTCTCTTTCAATTAGTATTTGCGGTTCATTGGCTTCGAATATTCCAATTAAGAACGCGATTGTCGATATAAATACGAATGAAGTCTTCAAGGTTTCAATAGATGTCAAAAATATGCATTTATACGAAAGATCTTTCGATAGATTCACAATTCCGACGATTTCGATGATATTAGCGCGCCAAATGGATGTGGGTACTATAGTGTCCATTCTAGAATCGCTTACACAGTTTAATGATCGTTTTCAGCTTTTGAATTTTATTCAATGTTTTCATAACGACTTCGTAGGACCAGATTCTAGAGCTTTTCGAAATCATTACAGCGTTCCAACGCTTTCCAAGGCTGCTTCTTTCTCTTCTTCGTTTAAACCGGAGAGAATTTACTCAGGAAATGTTGTAACATCGAGAAAGAAAGTTCCTGAGGAATCATTGTCGCATATAGAAGTAATAGATGCAGAATTCCCATCTGCTAGCAGCATCACAAGAGTTGCTTGCTTCAAAAGAATATTTACTCAAATTGCAAACGAATCTCGCGAAAAGAGCCCTGAATATATTGCTGATAAAGCTTTTAAGGTCATCAGACGCCAAAACTCAGCAGCTCTCTGCATGAGAACTGTTTTGGATCAAATTGCTTCAGAAAAGAGTTTTGATCAGATAGATATACTTACAATCAAAATCGCAGTTGCTACAGAAACGATTAATCTAAATTTGCCTTCAGTTGCATGCTTATCTTCAGAAATTGCTCATGATGCAGAAAAAACTTGCTCAAATCCTGTTAAAACAGCTTTATCGTCTCACAGAGTTACAGGTCGTATCTTTCCTGCTAAAGAAGCCACCCATTGGCGTAAAAGAATTCCACAATATATTTTCGACGCCGCGAAACCAGGAAATTCGACAAGTTCAGGAAGCGACTGGTCATCATCTATTGCAAGCAGCAGTGTTTTCATTCCTCGCTCGCATTCACGAAAAATTGGAAGTTCTTATTATACGATGTCAGTTCAGCCATACGCCTAATTGTATTACTATATTTTTGTCTACATTGATTCAATTCTTGAATCAATTATATTATATTATTCATGTTTAAATTTTTAGTGTTTTTTGTTTGATTTATCATAACCAACAACCATTTTTACCTATGTAGTTTTAAGTTCCTCGAGTTAATTTACTGAGGAAGTCAAAATCATTAATGAAAAATCTCTTTATTACAATTCTAATTTATATGAATCACAATGACAAATAGTGTAAGATATTTTGGTGCTTTGGGTAAAAGAACTAAGACTTTTATTTATTAGAAAAAATAATTCAAATTCTAATTTATTATTACATTTCTGAGATATATGAATTAAAATAATAAATAATGTAATATATGTTGATGCTATACACAAGAGAACCAAGATATTTATCTATGAGAAAAAATAAATCAAATTCTGATTTAATATTACATTTCTGAAGTCTAAGAATTGATATAACAAATAATATATGAAATTTTGGAAACATATATAAGAGAACTATGATATTTATCTATTAGAAAAAAATATTTCAAATATTAAAATGAAAATGGTGTACAGAAATTTGGTTTATATGGATTCTGTTGTATTAGAAATAGATTTATTAGTTACATGTATAAATGAAATGATTTAAGGGTTTGACGACTCTTTATCGCAGAACTTTTTATAGCAGAATCATTGCTCAAATCAACAAAATTTGGGTTAATTTTATATAAATATTGCTGCACGATGTGGTATTTAGCCTGTATAGGACCTGAAAAATCGAATATTCGAAGAGTTAATGATAAATGACGTGAATATGATTTGACAATTTGAAGTAAAAAATTTAAAACCGATATTTTGATAAAATGGAGGATAATAATCATTATGCTGCAATATTCTGAAACTAATCAATTGACAATGAACAAAACAAAAATAAAAAACGCTAGTTTATTTTAGAGGAGTCAATAATAGGCATTTGTACATGTCACAGATATATCAGATGAAAAACTAGGATTCAATGTCCAATTCTGGATTCAAATGATGAATGAAAAGTGAGCTGTCACTTTTAGATCAGATTCATTATGATTGTTAAAGCAAAATAATGGCTATATAAATTTTTTATGTGGCACTTTTTACTATATTTAATTTTCTATGTTTTTTGTTTTTTGTCTTGTTTTTGCTTTTTCGCACGACGTTATTGTCGTCGATGGAGGAAGTACTGGAACAAGACTATATATATACTCGTACTCGAACGCGGACGACTTATCCTCATTTTCTGTATATCGAAATAAGCAAGGAGAGCAAGTATTGTTTAAGACACATATTCCTTTACATCTAGCGCTTCAAGATGAAAGCGTTATAGAGCAAGTTTTCACAACTTTAATCTTCGAAGGAATAAATAACGAAATTCCAGCATCAAATCGCAGCAGTATTCCAATTTTCATACTTCTTAGTGGAGGAGTAAGAAATCTGACTCAGAGTGAAAGAAATACATTGTTAGGTAAAATTTTCATTTTCATGGAGCAAAGAACTAATTATCAAATCAAGAAAAACCACGTAAGAGTAATTTTAGGGAATGAAGAAGGACTGTTTGCATGGCTTTCAACTAACTTAGCACTGGGAAAACTAAAAACGGATAATACAATAGCGACAATAGAAATGGGAGGCACAGCTATAAACGTGGCAACAGAGATACCATCCTCATACAGTTCGAAATTCAACAAATATGTCTACAATATATTCGATGGGAGCCGAACATACAACGTTTTTGCTCACTCGTGGGATGATTGGGGCGACAGATCATCGGAATTCGCGATTGACCAGATAATATACGATGAAACAGGAAAAACAGAATCCCCGTGTTATCTGAACGGAAGTGTTCAAGAGATTCCCCTAAAAGATGGAATTCATAATTTTACAGGAACGTCAAATTACGAAAAATGCCAAGAATACATTTCGAAATACTACAAGAAGCCGGCATCGAATGAATGCGACGGTCTTCCAGCCTTCTTTGAAGATGAAGGTAATTGTGTTCCGTTTCCTGGAGGCTTTGAGAAAGTTTACGGATTCGGAGTCTACTTATATTCATTAGAATACTTGAATTATTCAAAGTTTGTCGACATCGATCCTTATATTGCCAGAATTCACGAATATTCGAACTTAAACTATTCACAGGCTATATCTCTAAACAAATCCTATAAATACACAAAAAGAGCATTCATACAAGCAAGTTTGTGTATCAATTTCTTAGAACGCGGTACAAATGGGCAAATCAGTCGAATTTATCGTCATGGATATTCAGATCAGTCTCATCTAGTTCTTGATTGGACATTTGGAGCCGCTCTTTACTTTGTTTCAACGATCATTATATTTGGATCTCCTTGGTGGAGCTATGTACTGATTGTTATTGCATGCCTCTGTTTAGTAGATATATGTATCATCATTGTGATATACGTTATTCGTCGAAAAAGACCGAAGAGAGCAAGATTAAGTGATTCAACGTCATTAGACGACGTTGCACCATAATTATATTCCGTTTGTATATTATATAATATTTTATATGGCCATAATTGTTTATATTATAAATTATTCATGTTTGTTTTTGAAATATACTGATTTTATCTGCACAAATACTTGTATACAGACTAATTTTCCTCCTATTCATATTCCTGAAAAATAGTTATTATCGCTAAACAAATTTAACAATGAGAAAAATATTGCAAAATTGAACATAAACAATATAATAATTGTGAATTTAAGCTATTTCATGTTTGCTCCTTTAGTGATTTCGCTTCAAATAAAATATTTTCATTGGTTAAAAAAAATATATTTTGATTTAAGAATTGCTGTTCGCATAATGATTTATATGCTGAACTCTATTGATTTGCCAATGAAATCAGTTACAACTAGATATCATTTATTATTTTTCAAAAAAATAAAACAAATATTGAGAAATAATATAACAATTAATGAGGGAGACTGAGCCTTCTCTTCTTAGCTGCAGTCCTTGCTGCCACAGCCCCGCCATAATCAAGAGATGAATTTCTTCTTCCAAGCACCATGCTTCCCGATGTAGAAAGTGGGCGCTCAAACATTGGCAAACTAGGCTGCGAGCGAATTTCGCATGATCTTCTATTAACTTTAGGCAATTCTGATCGTTCTGGTGTTCTATTTGGTCTGCAAAGCGTGTTTCCAGCAGACATCAATGACCTGGAGTTTGTTAAGATCATATGTGGATTTTCTGTAGAAGCGAATATTGCATTTTGTCTGAATATGTATTTGATTGGTGAAAATGAAATTGGTGTAAGTGTATTTCCGTTATTCGTGACATGCAAAACGCCAGACTTGTTATTTCCGTAATTGCAATAATTTGAAGCTCCGAATACAGTAATCGACTTTCCATCGAGCATTTTCTTGATTCCACCCTCACATGGCTCATGGCCTCGTACTAAATGCTCTAATCCTTGTGTTTGTAAAAATTCGTTAAGTGCTTTTTTGCCGAAAAAGTATCCCACGCCTCTTGTGGAAGGCACGAAACCGTCTTCTACGTCCTCTTTTGGATCGCTCCAGACCGCACTAATAACAGGATCAAAGTCGTAATTTATCAAAGGTCTTCCAACGCCTTCTAACTGTGAAATACTTGTAAAACCTGCGCCAATGCCTCCATGTACACATAATACTTTGTTGAAAACGACTGCAGCGAGAGGCATGTAAGCGAATGCGTTTGCGAAACTGAATGTAACTGTTGAATTGTGATAAGTATCTTCTACTTGGTTTGCAAATCCGTCATATTGGAACATTGCGAGGAATTCGTGATTTCCGCGAACAATATGAATATGTTTGGGGAATAAAGCCTTTAAAACGAAAACAAGAGTGATTGTTTCGACACTAAATTCTCCTCTGTCCACTAAATCGCCGAGAAATATATAATGTATCGCTGGAGGGACACCAAATTTTTTGATTACACGGAATAAATCTAAAATATGGCCATGTAAGTCGCCTAATATGATACAATTTTCATTTATCCTCAGAACAACCGGTTCTTGGCAGAATAAATCCTTTACTCCTCTGCATAAATCTACCAACAACTCTATAGGCGGTAAGGGAAGAATAAGCCTGCTGCTGCCAATCTCGTACATGGTGACGTCGATACTCCATAGTTCTTGGTATTTGTGGAAAAGGTTTTGTATCTGCGATAATTTGGGCTGAAGCTGATTCATATGTTTTTTAAAGAAATAAAGGGGATCAACCCTTCTCAATTAAAATCGATGTAAATTTTTCAATAATTGTTTTCTATCAAAAATCGGTCCTTTTATTGTTTGACTTTTGGATATTTTCTACAAACAAAAAATCAAAAATTTAAATATCATGTAAAATTATTTTACATGTCAGTTTTATTCGATCTTTAGACATGTAAATAGTCAATTTTTGAGAATAATTATTATATAATTTCTAACAACAAAAAGTGCATAAATAATCAATGGTTAAAATTATTTTACATGTCATTTTTTATGAAATTTTACGACATGTAAAATATAATTTTTGATATTTTCTTTTAAAAAATCGATCGTTTTATTGTTTTAATTTATGTGAAATTAATTTACGTGTCATTTTTTATCAAATTACAATATGTAAATTGAATTTTTGAGAAGAATATTTGGTCAGTGAAAAAGACGATCAAATGCCTGACAAACGCTAATTATCAATACAGATACGTGTTGTGATTAATATTCCGACTAAAATCTGTCGGATTTGATCATTTTTATTACATTCAATTTTATTCTTCAACGGCAACAATACTAATCCGAAGAAAAATTAAAATCAGCAGCCTTTAGACCTCTATTTTATCCTGGTTTCATGATTGAACTCTGTATATTTCAACCTTTGATAAAAATTTAGGATAAATTATGAATAAAATGTAATCAAAATGGAACTACAAATCTGACTATAAATAGTGTGAATAACTTGCATGAACTGTAAAGCACAACCAAGAAGAATTTTAAGACTTATCAAAAAATAAAATATTTTAATAAAATAGAGAAAAAAAAAATATGTATTTGAGTCTTAAAAGTTAGTTATACAACGCTTAAAAAGATGAAAAAGCAGAATTAAATATGATAATAATATTTTGAAACAAAAATTGAAATTTGTAATTGAAAGTTAAGTAACTCTGAATAAGTTTCTCAAATGTGCTTTCATTAGTTCCTTGTTTTCAAAAAATAAATTTCAAATTCAAAATTTCGCGTAAGTAAGTATGAATTATTACTTCCCTGGCCAAAAATTCACTAAAAAGTGTGTTTTGATTAAGGGAAGTCGGTGTCTCCGCAGTTCAAAGTTACTGGGGAGCACGAATCCCCCAGTGACCGTGACGGATTATGGCCGGATATTGAGCCCAAAATAATCGTCACCAAATTTTCCAAAAAGGATTTCTCGAACTTTAATATTTGGTTTTACAATCATGAGTATTTTCTTAATATCGAAGAAATATTCTGAAATTCAAGATATTTTTAGAATTAATAAGACATTTTTATTATTTGAGTAGAGCAATAGTTTATAAATCCAATGGACCGACTTAATATAAAGTTGGAAGTTAAAAATCAAAACTTTAGATATTTCAAAAAATATGTTTTTCTAATCATATTTTTGAAATTTCGATTTTTTGCAATAAAAATAAAGTTCATTTCGGAAACTAACTCTGCAAAATTATTGAATAATACATCGAACTGATATTTATATCAAAAAATCTCAACTAATTATTATCGTCTTAGATACATTCTCTTATAATGAGATTTTACTTGAAAGTAACTACAACTTTATATAGTGAAACTTCATATGCTTTTATAAGTAGTGATATTAAGAGAAATAAGGCATAATTTATAGATTGAAAGGTGAATTTTTACATACAAATACAGAAACAGTTAATGGATAAGATCATCTACATTGAAGCGACCATTTGCAATCTCCATAAGATTGCCATTGTTTGATCTGCTTCTTACGATCGAATTTCTATAAACAAACATTGAGCTCCTCTTGTTTTTCTCAGCAACTATTTGAATTTGTCTCGTCTTAGGCTGGAAAATGGTCTGATTCTTACAAACCTTATAGCTATTGCATTGGGGTACTTTAGAGAAATATTGCATTTGAAGAATATCGCTTATGGATGGTCTCTTGTTTGGATCAACCTGAAGGCAAAGCGAGATGATAAATCTTAATCTTATATCTGGAATGAGCGAATCGTCATAAGTTCCAGACATAATAAGCTCCTTAAGTTTATTCGTATCGTACGACTGAAATGGATATCTTCTTGTTGCAATATAATACAAAGTAACTCCAAGAGCCCAGATATCAGCTAATATTGGGTTATATGTAGGTTGCTCATCCTTGCTGTTGCGTTTGTAGATTTCAGGAGCCATGAATAAATGGGTTCCAACGTATAAACAACTTTCTTCGTTATGAATATGGTATGTTGAGAGACCAAAATCAGTGATTTTGATTCTCCCATACTTGTCTAGTAAGAAATTACTTGGTTTAATGTCCCTGTGTGCTATGTGATTGTCGTGACAAACTTTAACACACATGAGAACTTCAGTCATTAATCTCTTCTGAAGGTCGTCGTTTAAGTAGGATTTCGTGCTTAAAAATCTTTGTAGGTCGCTAGGGCAGTATTCCATAACAAAATAATAATATTGGTTGATCTTGAAATATTGGTACAAGTAAACGATGCGAAGATCATCTAATTCCATTAAACATGTGACTTCCTGCTCGTGAAACATCTCTTCTGGTACCTGTTTAACTGCGAAATACGATTGATATTGTATGGAATACACGAGAAATACAATGCCGTATGAGCCCCTCGCGAGCACTTGGTTGAATACAAAGCCTTTCTCCCTTAAGTAATCAATTATTTCCCTATCATCACTCATTGTTTATAACAAAGAAAAAAATTGTAAAATTTTTTTTCCAAAATTTAGAAATTATTGAGTATTGATAACAATGCAGTTGACAATTATTATTTTGTCATTCAAAATTGTATAAGTCTTCGGAAATTTTTGAAACAAACAGCTTCTTGATCAGATAGAAGAAAAGAATTTGCTAGTAATATGTTCTATGATTATTTCAGGATGCGGAAATTTCTGAGGTTTATCAAAAAAATTGTACACCTTTTTTCCTATTGCACAAGATAGTGATCGAGATTTTTCGAAAAATTCATCTTCTCCCCATTCGTAAGGTTATTTTTTTTTGTTTAGCAAAATTGACTGTATTAAAATAGTTAAGCAATTTCTTTAGAGATATAGGCATCTAAATGAATTTTTAATCCAAACTTAAAGACAAAGTCATTAAATTTTTTTTGTGTTATATATTTTTTAGCAGATGTAAATTTCTACTTCACCTGGCCATTTGATGGTATCAACGTTTTTGTTTGTGACTTCATGCTCTTCGATGGACTTGCCTTCTTTATTTTCTTCATAAGTTGTAACTTGGGCTTTCCATGAATTCAATACTTCGCCACATCCGATTGTTTTAACGAGGTCATCAATTTTAGCGCGGTCTCCATGGAACGTTGCGATAACTTTCTCCTTATCATCGACACAATTTGTCGCACCAGCTTCGATACCACGCTTAATGGCGCCGCGCATTATAGTTTGGCGGAACATAGCATACTGAACATGGCCGTGGAATGTGAAATAAGCTGTTACAGCGGACATGAAATGGTCACTTCACTTTTATGAACAGTAATTAACCTTAGTTTATCGTTTTTCGTCAAAAATGATTTTCCAATAAATCGTTATTATATATGCTAAAAAGCAAAATATACATCGATTCATTTCAAAAAACTACGATTACTTTTAATTCAAAAATGATCGCAACGAAAAATCACTACGGTATATAACAAGTTATTTATGATTTTCCTAAAATCCAGTCAATTGATAAATAACCTTATTCTATTCGAACAATAGATACAATGAATAATTAATCTCAGGAGTTCCAAAATCACAATCGAATATCCATGTGTAATTTGTTTTTGGGAAGGATATCGCTTGTCGTTACGACTACTAATACTTCGATTTATTGTGAACTAGTTTTTCCGTTTCAGGCCAATTTTTACACTTTTCACCGTTGCACAATATCCATACATCACAACAATGTGGCAGTAATATCAAAATAAATGTTCGTTTGTTCAATTTCACTGAAAAGTTTGTTTTTGAAAATTCATATTTTTTTATTTTTTGATATTTATCTAATAAGATGACATATAATACGCATTTCATAATTTTGCAAAAATTGGAGATTGCAATATTCCATCTCTATTATAGAGTCTAATAAAAATATCCACATTCTGGACCATTTTGATTGAGTAATTGAAATCGTTTTTGTGAGATTTACAAAAGTTGCGAAAGAGATCGCCAATATGATACTCTCAATATTTTGCATCCAATTCATTCAAAAACTAATTTTTTTTAATTTCGAAACATTTCGATGTAATTAAATGAAAAGATGCGAAATAGACAAATCCAAAATCTTGAATTTAAATAAATTCAATTCTCACAAAAACAAATAATGTTAATATTGCTAATCTTTTCCTATAATGGCATGGATAAATCAAAATTGATGGCGGTTTTGTAAATTATTTGAGTGGTGTCAGAAAAAAATTCATTTTAACATTTATGGATAATACTAGTATAATTACCACGTTCTCACTCGAAAGCAAGCTCAGTTATGGTTTCTATGACCATTCCAGCTTCATTCCTGATAACGAATGGCAAAATGAAGAAAATATTAGAATTGAAAATTTCAAAAAACTGCCAGTTTTCATCCCAAAATTCACCGAGAAGATCAAGAAGTTGGTAAGGTATGGTGTCCCTTCTACAGCTCGTCGTAATTTTTGGTTTCAAGCCTCAGGAGGCTTCGATTTGTATAAATCCATGTCTGGAAAGTTTAATTGGGAAAAGACAATGACAAGAGCTATGCAGAAACCAATGACAGATGCCTCAAATTTCGGATCATCGATAGATATTTTGAGTTTCCTTCCAGAAGCTGATGTGAAGCAATTGAAAACGTTTCTACATATTGTTTGGGTTTCTAATCCTCAAATCATTTTCGCACCTCTAATACCAACAGTGTCTGCTTTATTACTCATGTATTTAGAGCCACCTTTAGCATATCTTACGATTAAATCAATGATTGATAGATCAACAGGAAACGGTAACTGGTACTTCACAATCGACCAGAAATGCTTTTACGCATCAACAGAATCGATTTCAGACCAATTAAAGAGATTTTGTTCGGATATTGATAAACACGCCACAGAAATTGGTGCATCCATTACAAAGCTCGTGATGTCCTTATTTCCAACATTTTTCTTACCATTCTCGACGCTACCTGCTGCATTGACATTTTTCGATTCATTCGTTTTAGAAGGCAGGAAAGTTTTGCTGCGTTTCTGCATTGGCATATTCTCAATGAATAGACAACAACTTTGCCAAGCTAAAACTCCAGAACAATTTTATGAAATTGTCGTAAATTCGATTAGAGAATTAAATACGCCAGCAAAGATCAAAGCAGTTGTTAAGCAATCATTTGTATTGTTTATTAGTCGTGAAAAACACTTGCTTCCAGCAGAAACAGCGATTTTGCAAGATGAGGCTCCGTTTTCGGAATCAGTTCAATTCAACGCCTATAAGTCATATCCAGATTTCTTAGATTCCTCACCAAATTACAATTCAGGAGGAATAAAATCATGGAGATCATCAATGTCAACGGAAATGAAGACACATTTCTCGCCTAACAAAATATTCAATGTTGAAGATGCATTTGACGTCATGAAAATCCTTGCAAAACACACTCCTGCTGTTATTGGTGGCAATTTATTGGTAAACTCGCTGTTCTACAGGCTAAGAGAGTATCTACCGCCATCATGCAGGTGTTATTCCCCCATTCTCGTTTACAAACTCTCCAACGACGGAACAATGCTTCAGACATTATACGAAAAGACTACAAAATCGAAACCACATATCATGATTATTAAGACATCAACATGTTGCATTGGTGCCTTCTTTGATGACAGTCCAAGACCAGGCTATAAAGGTAACATTTCGAATTTTGTTTTCAAATGCGATGATTTCGCTTTCTACAAGCCTAAGTCAACACCAAACTCTTTATACACATCAATAACCACCAGAACATTCATGGTAGGCGGCCCCAAAGCAGCAATTTTCTTTGAAGACGGAATGCAGTGGATTATAAGTGATCCGTGCGAAACATTTGAGTCTCCAGCTCTAATTGAAAACGAAGAAAACAGAGAGCGGATTCTAGATATTGAAGTTTATAAGCTCCTTTTCAAGGTTTAATAAATTTTGTTTGTATTTTTAGTTATTAACCAAATTCTAGTTTTTACTCATATCATACACACCAGAATATGGTAAAATCAATATTATCAAGCTCAAATCGATTTAATATTTGAATATTTCAAATTTATAAATTTATGATTATATATTAATGATTTTGTAAATATTAGTTATATTTGGCTAAAATTAATGATTGGCATCTTCTAAAATGATGTATTTCATGGTTTTACGTAAGTTTTAGATGATGATTTATTTTTGACACGTAAATACTTTTGTCATGTAAATTGACTAATTTACCAAAAATGTCAAAATTATGCATGATGAATATAAAGATGTTGATAATTCAAAAAAAGCAGAACTTCCAACAAATAATGAAATAGAAGATACTGGATGCAGGAATTTCTTCCTTGAATTGTTTCAAAAACTAACAGAACTCGAAAATGAAACAAGTCCATTAAGTTTGGAATTGTTTAAGCGACTTGCTGATGCATTAAACGATCCAAATTTCGAAGTTGATCCTTCTGTGTATATTAATACGAATTTTTGCGGATTTTTGCTTGATAAATTAAGTGGTCCATCTTTTGGAATTCATAGATCGATTTTACTGTGTCTTCGAGCTATATCTCGCATAGAGCAAATAGCATCTAATATGATTGACTTAGAATTTTACAATTATTTGATTGAATATATTAAAAATCCAGATAATTCTGAATCTATGGTACAAATTGCTTTAGATATCCTCATAAATTTGATCCAAACTATGGATGATACTCAAGTTTGCTGTTTACCAATTTTAGGTTTTGAAGAGCTTGAAAACGCGAATATTTTAATAGATTATTTCTATAATATCGTTCTTTTCCATCCAGATTTCGACTGTTTTCAAGAAATATGCAAATTTATTTCTGATTTCATGCATTTTTCTGATGAATCTGATGTAATCACAATTGCAAAGATTTTCGAAGAGAGGATAAAATATACACCATCAGATGTCGTTTTCCTTATGGAACATGAAGAAGAAGACGAAATTTTGTTATCAAGATATATAAATAATGTAGATAATGAAGAAGCTTTATCTATAACATTCAAAGCATTGGCCTATGGATTTGACAACAAAGTTGACATGCCAGACTTATATGTAACAATTATTGATTCAGATATTATTCAAAAAGCGTTTTATATGTTTTTCAACTCTGAAAATGAAGAATATAGAGTCAATGGTATAAAGTTTATTCACTATTGCGTTGCTGATCGAAATCTTGTTGAAGAAACAATAAAATTAATTTCAATTGATGATTTTGCAAAAATGGTTGATTTCTTACCACAGCTTCAATTCTACTGCATCTCAAGCATTGTTTCAATACTGAATGCTTGCATTCACTATAAAGGATTAGAATTTGCAAAAATTGGCTTCGAAAGAAATCTAATTCCAAATCTTTTACCAATTGTTGAACAATCAGAACTTGCTGCAACTCTTGTTTGTCGTATTTTCATGGAAATGTATGTTCTTTTCCAAAATAATGGAATTGAAAATCAAATTGTAGAACAAGTCCAGTCAACTGAAATAAATGATCTAATAGACGATTCTCTTGATTTTGATGACGCTGATTATGAAATAATAATGAATTTTAGAAAATTATTCAATTTTATCAACGAAGATGACTGATATAATCTATACTGTTTGTAAGTAGTAGCTTTAACATTGTTTTTTTATCATAAATTTTCCAATTTTGAAATTTCAATTTATCGAATGAGTGATAATAAACATTACAATAAATTGAATTTTATACAAGCACAACCTAGCTTTCAACACAACTTTTTGAAAATTCAAATTGGCCCAAACTCCATATATAGGTACAGTACCATATGGAGGATACGTGTGAAAAGTTCCTTGATTCTGCTGCAGTAGGATCTTGTTTTGAAAAATTCATTAAATTTTAACTTCAAAATCTGAGAATTTTTTTTTCAATGACTTCGAATATTAAAATTGCAATATCATTTTCAATTTTAGAAGTATATGATTAACTTATGCTTAGCATATGTACAGCTTGTTGTTGTAAACACGATGGAATATATCTTATGTCTTGATATTCAAGTGAGAAGAATTTCCCTCGTTGATCATTCGTCCGTTAAAATAAGGTTCTAAGTTTCAACATCTTTAAGGGTCCGCTACGCGACCAAATAGCGGTCTCAATTTTTCAATGCGGTATTGAAAATTATCGTTTTGCCAAGAAAAATAAACTCACTTTTTGAAGAGATCTAATGCGCTAACAATACGCACCACTTTGTAGGTGTTGCTGGCATCATATAAAAAATAATTCTCTCGCTTAATTATTTTAATTAATCGGCCCTTATACTCACATTTTGGAGAGGTCATCTAAAAATAGACGATAGACTGCTATTTGGCCAGAGCGGACCCTTAAATTCAATAAATAATATTTGATATTTTTTTGAAGTATCATTTTTTTGAATTGACAAATGGAGTCACAGGCTATCGAAATCCTCGATGAAATGAAAATAATTCATAATAAAAGTTAAATCATTAAAATAAAAGTGTTTATTCTATTATACTTAAGGTTTAACAGCATCGTTTTCATCTACATCTTCAATATCTACATGTTTAAATACTTCACTCTTCGACTCATCGTCAAAGTCGTTCACAAATGGATCTGCGT
>MRSU01011489.1:0-18653 GCA_008369845.1 Trichomonas gallinae
GGGCCTTAGCCATTTTGGCCGATTGCCGAAATTCGAGGGGGTTAGCCGGCTACCGGAGACAATAGGACTAAAGTCCAATTAATTTTTTTTTTATTTTTGCAGATGCAGATTTCAAGAAAAACTGACAATAAGGTGATTTGTAAAGTGTCAAAATGTTAAAGTGTCATGAGTCGATTTGAAAATGTTTAATATTCATTCTTTCTTGATGTTTTTATTCATTCTAATCGTTCAATCAACTGAAGCATAGATGATTGAATGCTTACCTCTGCTATATCATTATTGACATCGATCTTTTTATATCCATATCAAAATAACTAAAATTACATGACGATAAGTAATTTTATTTGTCAGATTTAATAATTACAAGACATATTTTGATTAAAAAAAAATGTGTTAGAAATAAGATAATTATAAGATTGTTTTGGCTAGCTCCCATTATAAGTATTATCCCTGTAGGCCTATACTACCTACTTCCAAAATTTCATCTTCTTTTGATGTGAAAGTTCCAAGTCATATATTAATAAGAGTTTGTAGAGTGACAGAAATTTTATGATTTCTGATGAGATATTGTCAAAAATTTACGAAATTGTCAAGATTTTGTCAAAAAGTTCGGACAAATTTCGGGAACAAACCCCTAAATTTCAACTTTTCTTGTTGGAAACTCATCCATAGCAGCAGAGGTGTAGAAAAACAAAACAAAATGAATTTAAGTCGATAAGTAGCCGAGCACCCAAAACCGTAAAATTTTGAGTGGTCAGAATAAATTAATCACATATGGAAAATAGCGACGTACCTGAATACCTGAACTACCTCAGGGATGGTGATAAGTATGAATACATCGAACTGAGGAAGATGTTCACATCAGAAGACTATGATTTCTTCAAAGAAAATCCATTCAATGAAATCTTATCGATAATCAAGGATTTCTCAATAAGGAATAATGATGATGACGCTAGGAGAATGGCTGTATGTGGGTTATGTTGGTTAAATAGCTGTCTTGGCGTTAATCAATCTCACTTAACGTATTTAACAGGGCAGCCAAAATTGATCCTGAACACTGAGTTCAACAAGCTGAACTATCAGCTCACTCAGTTTTCGGACGAAATTATCATCAAGATACCATATCTCAAAGGTAACATAAGCGAATTGAGGCTGTGGACATTTAGAAAGAATCCTTCAAATGGAGGAGTACTTCCTAACATTAATTATAGAAATAATAAGTCGTTTTCTCCCAAGCCAAAATTAAATCGAGAATCAATATTCGATAAGCAATGGAGCTACGAGGATTACGCTTTCATCACAATTAATTGTGTGCAGACAACCATGTCGGCGGACGATTTCTATAATGATGATTATCTAATTGCCTTTCGCGAACCAGCTGTTTAGAATACTGGATTTTGTTGGTACTGAAGTATTCTACCTTTATACTTTTTGTTTGTATTTTACGGATGTTTTACGTATGATTTAAATTTGTTATGTATTTCGTGACTTTCGCCACTATTTCATTCTAACTAGCTTCATGCAAATATATTGCAATAATTTATTATAATCAATAATAAAATAGAGGATAGAAAGCCAATATCACAACGATTCGATATATTACTACTCGACTGCATTGCAGTTTGATATTCATTTTATTGCAATTTTAAATTAAATCTAATGAACTTATTAAGATTGTGGTCAAGGTAAATAAAATGAGCTCAAACAATATTCACTCTGATAGTGATATACATGATGAATGCTATATTATGATAAATGAAGAAAAATAAATAATACAATTAAGATAGCCAAAACTGCACCTATATTTTGATTATCGTCGTAAAATTATGAGTATGATTCTCCTTTACCATATAAGCATTTCTTTAATAATCATATTATTTTAAAGATCTGAAATAAAATGTTTAATCCATGACCTATTAGAGTACTAACATCACCATCAGCTAAAACAATCATTCAAATGGTTCAAATGTTTTTTTATTATGATTATTGTAAGAGGTCACACGATTGAAGGTATAAATCCGAACAAATGGAAGGAAATAAGTGGTCAACAAGTTTTTCTTCAGGAGCAATGTGCGTTTAGTCCGAATAGAGAGAAATGATTTTTGAGCAAATTACAAAATCTAAATTTGAGGGACTATTTTTGAATATTTGAGTATGACAGCTTGCATGCATTGCAGATTCATCAATGATTTTAAAGAAAACCGCGAATTTATTATTTGTGAGTATATGCCAATAAAAATTGCTAAATATGGCTTACTCATAGCCTAACAATGCTAAATACCTAAACCAAACGAGTTTGATTGAATGAACAAGAAAAAAATTTTCAACGTATTTATTTTCGAAAACAAGGTATCCTTAATATTAATAGCCTCCATCTCACCAAAAAAATCCCAATAAAGATTACAAAAATTTTAAAATTCCATATTCTTTATATGTCTTATACTTAGGTAATATATTTTGAATAAAAAAAGCAAAAAAAAATAATGTAATGTAATTTTTTCCCCCTTCTTTTTTTTGTAAATTTCAGAATGTCGGCCTGGGCTTCTCTCCCCGCTTTTATGGGGAAGTACAACTTCGGTCAAACCATTGGAAAAGGCTCGTTCAGCCTTGTTAAGATGGCACAACACACTGAAACAAGAAATAAATACGCAGTTAAAATTATTCCCAAATCAAATATGAATACACCAGCCGATATGGAAAGGTTCGAACGAGAAATTCAAGTTATTATTAAAATGAATCACCCTGGCATTATTAAAATTCATGACTTTCTTATCGATGACAACTTCTTCTATCTTATCATGGACTTCTGCGGAGGTGGAACTTTGCTATCCCAAATTAGCGGCAAAGATATTAACGAGGACCGTGCAAAGCCTATTTTCAAGCAGATCCTTGAGACTTTGGCTTATATCCATGACCAAGGAATTGCACACCGTGACTTGAAATTAGAAAACGTTTTACTAGATGAGTTCGGCCACGTTAAAATTGTTGATTTTGGATTTTCTCGTTTTGCTGAAACAGGACAGATGTTCCAAACTCCATGCGGCTCCCCAGCTTACGCTGCCCCTGAAGTCATCTCTGGGGAACACTACGATGGCAAAATGGCTGATATGTGGTCTATGGGCGTCATGCTCTTCGGTCTCATCACTGGTGAACTTCCATGGAAGGGATCCAACCAAATTCATGTATTCAATCAAATCAAAAACGCGCAATTTGAAATTCCTGCCGGTGTTTCTACATTCGGTCAAGACCTAATCCGTAAATTACTCGTACCGGAACCAAATCTTCGTTTGACTGCTAGCGAATGTTTAGGACATCCATGGTTTGATGGAGTCTTGGTTTCATGGGGACAAGGAAATAAGCTTACTTCAGTTCTTTCAATGAATACTTTCCAGAAAATTTTGGGTAGCACTGATCGCGCTGTTCCAGCCCAAAGCCCAAGAAGCCAACTTCAGCAGATGATGAGCAGAAGACCGGCAACAAGAGTTGCGGGCGCTTCGCTATGTAGTGGGCCATTATCATTTGGTGGAAAATCTCCTGCCCCAATATTAGGTAGGACTGCTACGCTTAATCCAGCGATGAAAAATTCGCTGGGCCGGACTAGTCGGACCGGATCGATGATACCAAATCCTCCACCTGATGACTTATAAATCCGCTTGTGTTCTTTTAATATCATAATAATGAACTGTAAAATTTAATTCAACGAAATTACGCAAGAAAAATTTTTACAAAAATCGATAAATTATTCACAATAGATTTCATTTATCAAGACTACAGCATACATAAAATCACCTATATAATAACATATTTGAAAGCCAAAACCTATTATCGCATGAAAAATTATTGAGCAATTGAAATCTATGATTAATACCTGAAACTCACATTTATTATTCATCAACGATGTTATTAATAGATATATCAATAGATAATTTTGATATATAATATCTTTTTTGGGAAAAATTTTCCGTTAGAATCTGCTATATTCAATGAATAGCGTCTGTGTAGCCCATTAAACCCAAAAATAACGAAATTTTGTCTATACATCAAGTGTCAGAATTTTCAAAATTAAATTTTCTTCAAAAGATGTATAAATTCGCTTGAAATTTTAAATATATCTCCGTTGACCTATAAATATATAAAAAACAAAATAAAAATGAGAAAATGTAAGACTTTTTCAGAAAAAAACTGGAAAAATATCGATAAATTTACGTGTCAAAACCTTAAATATTGACTTTACGTGTCAAATTTTTTCTTTTTCATTTCACATATTCTTATTCTTGATTTTCGTTATAAAAATAGCAGATGAATATATAACCAATTCGACAGACACAGTGTATTACTTCGGATCTTCTGCTATCAATGTCGTTCTTCCAACATACATCAAGAATATTAATGAATAAGCTGGAAAGCATGCTTATAGTTTAGAATCAGTAGTATTCGTTCCAGATTCATCTTTAATTTCGATATCCAAGTATGCTTTTGCAAATTGTGTGAGTTTAAAGGCAATCGAATGTGCAAATGTTCAAATTTACGTATTATAGAAGATTTCGCATTTTACAATACATCCTTAGAGACAGTGAATTTACCAGAGCATATATATTACCTAGGAAATTCCGCTTTTTAGTATATCTTTTTTTGGCACAGGTTCTAAGTTCTATAGTGAGAATGGTTGCATTACTTCAATGGCCACATCAAGTATTATAGATTCTTATCGCACAAATAATTCATTTACACAAATTGCTGATAATATCAACGAAATATCAAATGTATCCTTCATGTTTGCTAAAAATGAAAGATGCAACATTTCTTCTTCGATTAAATTCATAAGAGAGATGGCTTTTGCTTATTCATGGTTACATCAAATAACAATTCCAAAAACTGTTGTGTCTGTTGATAATAATGCTTTCTGTATGTGTAAAAACTTGACTTCTTTGTGTATTGAGTCAGAATCCACACAGATTGCAGAAAATTCTTTTTCATTTTCCAATAATATATGTGAATTGGATTGTCCGATATCATTTATTGCAAAAACTGTGTATTTTGGAATTAATACAAATAGTGCTATCCTTTGTAATAGTAAGATATCTCAATCAATTCAAAATTAATACTTTTGATCTGTGTTTGTATTGTTTTTATTTTATAAATTCTGCGTTTAATAATTCTATATACTTCAAAATCCATCAATTATTATAAAAAAAATCACATAAAATTGAATCTCAAAAATATGATGCAATAGTTCAGTAACTAGATTCACTATTGGAGAGTTAAAGTGATTTAACATATATTTTATTAATGAAACTTAATAGTAAAAATTGATATTAAGATATTAAACATTATAATTGAATGACAACCAGAAAATAAGCTGATTGTGTATATAGTGTCAGAAAATAATGTAGTTGTGATCGATCATTAAAGTGATAATAAGGAAACATGAATAATAATAAATTTGACATTTTGTCATTTGTTCGACAAAATTATGTTTATTTGTCAAAACAAAAGTGATAAAAATCGTTCCGGATTTTTTCTTTGTTTTTTTAGATTTAAGTATTGGTTAAATGTTGTCGCATATTATAGCATACACATTGATACCGGTCAATAAATCTAATATCAATGAAACTCTGGAAGATAATACATCAGTTGTACCAAAATTTGTTGAATTTTACAGCCCTTATTGCCATCACTGCCAAAACTTTCGTCCAACATGGTTACAACTCACAAATATGACTGAAGTCAATCAGAAAATCCAATTTGCTGAAGTAGATTGTGTTTCAGATTATGCAATTTGCGATAAATACGGAATAACTGGCTACCCTACACTTGTTTGGATGCAACCAAACGAATCAATACAAATTCACTATACAGGTCAAAATTTACTTCCGAATATTTTGAATTTTTTATACAGACTGCTTAGTTTTCCGATAAACGTCATAGATAACGAAACAGTACTAGATGATATACTAGTAAATAATAACAAATCATCGATATTCCTTTTAAATTATAATAATTCGGATTTATTACTGAAAATGAAGGCAACAATTCGCAATTATCGTAATTCTTCAGCTTTATTTTACGCAGTAGAATCTAATTTTACAGCATTTAAAGCCTACAGAGATCAAAATACGCCAATAATTTATAATGGAGATTGGTCGAACGAATCAGTCGAAATTTTCATTCAGGATAATCTCAATCCATATCTGCCTCCATTAAGTGATGAAATTTTTAGTGAATCGCAAAATAATGGAACATTTTTGATAATTATTTTCATTTCTGATATGAAGCATTACAGACACTTCTCCAAGGTTGTGACAACTTTGCCTTCAAATTACTCGTATTGTTACGTCGAATTAACGCAAAGCACATATTTTTCAAGATATATGTCAGTATCACATAAAAATCTTCCTTCCATTGTAATGACAAATGTTAAAGATCACAAATGGCGAAAGTTTCAAGGTCCATTTGACTCAAAAGATATTAATAATTGGATAAAGCTTTCTTGGTACCCAAAAGAGAAATGGAGAGGTCCAGGTAATGGTTTTTTATCTGATTTCTGGGTTCAAGTTTATAGTTTGAAAGCAGAAGGAGGAATAATATTAGGTTTCATCTGTTTATTGGTTGTTTTAGTTATTGGTATTATTGTATTTGTAATTGTTGATATGTGCCGTGAGTTTGACTTAATCAAACCCGCCAAATATGAATAAATTGTTTTGTATATACAGAATTTCAAAAATCCCAGCGTATCTACATTATGCCAAAATCATACGTAATGATGTATCTATGATTTCTTAATCATTTTTTGTTTCTTTTCGAAAATGATATGATTTCCAAATTATATAGAGCATTCTTAATTTATGGATAATAAATAGATTAAGTTGGTTGTGTAAATATAAAAATTCATGATAATTTATAATATTAATGATAGAATTTTGAAAATCAATTGATATAAGACAAAAAAATCGTGTAAGTTAAAAACAAATACAAAAACAATTTATTTCAGTTCATCTGAAGAGAAGCTGGCGACTGCTGTCATGAATGAATTGACAAGAGAAATGAATCTCGAAAGATTGTGGAAAACATTGGTAGATATCCTATTTGCCGCTATAGAATTCAGCTTCTCCTGCAGACTGGCTACACTCTGCCTCAAAACAGGGAACTGAGGCGAATTCATCTTAAACGACTGGAATTTGCAGTCGAATGAAGTAAACAACTCATCAAGAATGTTATTGAAAGGCGTCAACGCTTCTATTGATCCTTTGTATATCATGTACGAGTAGCATATCTCCCCAAGATATATCCTAGGCTCGTCTTTCTGAGAAATGCTGTTATCCTTGAGCACTTCTTTGCAAATATTTGCGATGTCTTCGTTAGTCAGCATGCTTTGCTGTCTGTTGCCGATCGCGTCAATTGAAGACATGATCTGATGCATCAACTGCGTCGCCTCCATCGATTTGGTGTCGAGAGGGGCAACACCTAGATATCTAGACAGTTTCTCGTAAATTGTCTGCAAGGAAGCTTTGTTTTGGATCTGGTCTTGCTCTGTGTGTCGCATTTCTCTCTTCGCGTTGCTGACGATGTTCGCGAGTTCTTCGAGCAAGTCCATGCATTTGGAATAGATCTCGCTACCGGAAGATTGGTCTGAGTTTCCAGTAATTCTCTGGATCCTCTTGAATATGTCTGTAATATCGGATTTGTCTTCGAGCTTTTCAGCTTTCACTGGCTTGGCAAAAATTTTTTCTACATTTGACAAAGCAACTCTTATTGATTCTTGATCTGTCTGCTGCTGAGCGTTTGTCTTGCTCAGCTTGCAGAGCCTCACCTCCACTTCTTGCAGGAAAACATTATTCGCTTCGTTCTTCTTTTTAATCGCCATTATCAAGTCGTCTATTGTTCCTGCTTTTAATCCGACTGCTTCGCAAACTTTTTCGAGAATCGTGTTGCTTTTAACTAGGTACTGGGCTTCTGTATCTTTTATCTTCTTCTCGTAGTAAGCGTTGTTGTTCTTCGCAGCTTGTATTGCGAATCTGCAGAAGTCTGTTTCTTTATTTTCCGTTTGCTTGAAACAGGCGACAATTTGTTGTATGCAGCTTTTATATTTCTCCAAGTTATCTTGGAAATTCCCTAGATTGTCCTGGAAGTTTTTATAGACTTTTGATGCGTTTTCTGCCTTTTCTAGGACATCAGCATTCTCTGTTCCGAATACTTCGAGGGCCTGGCTGATCTTTTGCTCGCGTATTTCATAGTTTTTGCAGTTCTGACACTCGCCAGAACTTCTCATGTTTTTGAGGATTTGGTAAATCTCGTGTTCGGGTAGATCCGACGCGTTATCGAAGTTATTTATCCTGTTGAATGCGTGTTTGTACTTCTGCATCCCTTCTACTGCGCTTTCAAGCATCGTAACCTTCTCCTGTCTGAACTGAATTTCTGCGTTTAATTTTGATTTGTCGCTGATTAATTTGTCAATTTGCTCCTGCAACTTATCTGAATGCTTGAGCAGCTCTTCGTTTTTCTCAATGTACTCGTGCTGTAGTTTGCTCATATCTTTGTTGAAGCTCTCTTTGAAGTTCAGGGCGCATTCTGTTAAAGCGTCAAAGAACATAGAAAGATGAGGTGTTGTTTCTGGACCAAATTGTGACCTTGAGTCAATGATGAACTCGAATAAAGGAAGCTCTGGGTTCAGTTTAAATGGTCTGCTACTCAGTTTCAGCTGAATCATTTGCTGTTCGATTTCTTCATTATTTGGTTCTTGTTTTTGCATTTGCCACAATCTTGCTGGTGTGTTTTGCTGTGGCTGAGATCCATGGTACTTGATGGACTTCAAATTTCCGATTTTATCCCTTAATTCAAGCTGATCGATAATTTGTTGAAGTAAATTTTGGAAATGCTGATATTCTTGCATCAGATTTGATGCATCTGTATCATAAGTAACTGATTCTTTTGAAACATTGATGATATTTCCGAATATCTTAAAACATTTTTCGTGAATATCGTTTCTACAGATTTCTTCTATCGAAACTTCAATCGCTTGACCTGCTTCATTTCTTTTTTCTGTCTCATTAAAGGATGCAATGATTCCTTGGCGAAGAGCTTGTAGTTGTGGCATTATACTTGGTGCTAGATCGATAATATTATTAAGATATGAATCTATTGTAGGCATGAATTGTTGTTCACATGATTTTTCGAAGATCTCAAGGAAGCCTGAAAAATTATTCCAATCTTTAATAAAAGGTATGGCAACTGTCTGAATTGCGTGTGCGCCTGATATTAAACCCTTTTTCGCGCCGGGTTTCAAGCTCAGTGCGTTTCCACACATTCGTATTAAAACTTGGTATAATGAATTAAACGAATTGTAGCAATTCGACAATGAAATCATAAAATTATTGCCGAATTTCGTGTATTTGTCGTGTTTTTTATAGAATAACTCTGCTGTTTCGGCGAAAACTTGGAATCGATTTTTAAAATCCATCGTTACACTCGTTGTTTCTTTCGACTGACTGTTCGCATCTTGCCGCCCCGACGCCATACGCGAATTCAGACCGGAGGGTTTGGAAACTGGCTTGAAAAGCGCAGGTTTCCCGATTTTATTCATTTATAACGTGAAAATTTTATATTTTTTATTATTTAGAATTGTTATAGCATACAAAACAAATTTGTCGTTGCAAAATCGTTTTATTCCGCATCGCTCAAATTCTGTTCAGCGATTTTAGGCTTATAACTTATTTCATTCAAATATCTGTGCCATATATAATAATCCTCAATGAGAAAAAATGCAAAAAAAAAGAAAATATTGAATTGTATTTTAAAATTACGACAAATCAAAATTATTTTGATGAATTTGTTCAATATTCTTATTGCATATGTTATATTTTTGCTTATAAAGTCCCAAAAACAATTTTTTTGTAAAAAAATTAATTTGTAAACGTCCATTGTAAAGAAATGACATATTTGATATGTTGGGTCATCAGCTTGTAATTAATGGGCTGTTGCTGTTATTGCGAAGCTTGGAAACAATAATATGGCGAAATTTGTTATATCAAAAATATACAAAAATGGTTTGTAATATGACAACAGTCAGGCTTTATTAATACATTTATCAATCGAAAAGGTTACCGATTCGATATTAAATAATATTGGTCGAGTAAATTTTGAATCCTTTTTATCTTATTTGACCATATTACAGACCAACAGGATGAAAAGGATATAAATAACAACCTTTCGAGATGATTTTTTTGTTTTTGATTTTGTTCATTGATAGAGACGCCACAGACAGCTAGCTATGACGAAAATGGAATTAATATCTTAAAGGAAGTCAGATAAATAGAATGGTTGGTCATATATCTCAGTAGGTGTTGGGATTTCGAATTCATTATTCCAATTTTCCATAGGTAGCATGATAGGATCATCGTAAAAGAACTCATCATTCTTTGTTTCTTCCTTAACCGTCTCAATAACTGTGTCAACCTTCTTAGCTGGCTGAGGAGTGCAGAAGATTGGGGTAGGAAGTGGCTTATTCTCGCGAACAGTTGGCTGTGGCGTCATAACACCCTTCTTCCTCAAGGTCCATTGCCTCAATTCGCTGTAGTTGACCTTTAATTTTGGAATTAATGAAACTAATTCCTGGCTAGCAGCGTTTGAGCACGGGAATGGCGTATATTTCAGCCTGTGGAGAGAACCGTTGATAGAACTCTTGCACTTTCCAATCAAAATGCTGAGTTGGTGTGTATTGATGGCAATTCCGTCTGAAAGGAAGCAAACTCCGCATACAAGGCACCTCTTCCAGTCCTCGCCGTCCTCCTTGTTGATGTATGACTTGATTTCATCAAGCATATCATTAAAGTTAACAAGCCTTTTATTGCGGCAATTGCGGCATTCAGAGGAGCTCAGCTTCTTCTGTAGGTCTGAGTAAACATCCTGGTCGAGTGTGTTAAGCAAGTCCCAATACGCTGGAGTCTCAGGCATTATTAAAAAATACTGAAGGGACAATACAAAAAATCATTTACATCTACACAAAATGCGAAAAATTAAACGTGAGTTTTTTACTCATTTGGTTTATGTTGTTTTATTTTATTAAATTTTTATAAATTGAAAGAGAAATTATAATATTATTCTATTCAATATAATGATTCCGTTTTTGCAAAAATAATGAAGTTTGATAAAAACGTATTTTTTCCATCAAAAATTTAAAAATTTTTTGGACAACGTATTTTTGGCCTTTGTTGATTTGATTTATGATAGACATAGGCAACAAAATGAAATAAGCGAAGAAGAATTGAAAAATAACGTATTTTCAGGGAGAAATGAATTTCAAAATGTTATAACGTATTTGCATTAGGCAACAAGATTGAAGTATTGTTATTAATGGGGAGTTTCTAATGATTTTTACGGAGAAAAACAGTAAAATATAACTCTTACATTGAAATATCAAATCAAATTCGTTTATAATTTCACTTATATCGGACCTGTCTTGTCAAATCATGATTTTCTAGATGCACACATTCTTTTCCTAATGTTTAATCAGAACAATTATGCGAAAATGGCGAAATAACGAACATTATCTCTCTCAAAATTCCAATTCAAACTGAGAAATCAATGTTCCCTGATTGAAGAACCACCATATATTACATGGGTGAAGTTTTTGAAAACTCGCAATTACAAATTGGTCCAAAAATTATGCTAATTCTTAAAGTTTGGTGTTGATTAGAAACTAGATGTAAAATACTATGGAACTATCGATCCAGAATCGCGGATAATATGTTTTTTAGTAGAGAAAAAACAAAACAGCATTTTTAAAAGAAAAAAATCTCTATAAAAAACATTATTTCATGATAATGATTAGGAGATTTTACTTGCTACGTCATTTCTCAGAATCAAATTTTTTCACTTAGGAGCTAGCGCAAAAATATGGCCAAGATGGAGACCCTTAAGTGAGCTCATAACATTTGACTTTGAGTTATTGCGATATTTTTCTTTCTTTTTTTATTGGTCAAAACGATTCTAAACAAAATATATGAAACAGTATTACATGATCTTTATTCGCAATGATGAATAGTGCACCAAATAAAAACATTTGATCGAATTTAGGGATGAAACAAACAGATAGTTTAATAAAAGATAAACAAGAGAGAAATTAGATGAAATCCTCCCACTCGCTTAACACCGATTCGTCGTCTGTCTCGAAGGTTCCAATTGGAAGAGTAAGAACATTCGGATCAACTTCAAGTGTTTTCGGCCTTCCTTTCTTCGTGTTATGCATTGAGACAGAGATTGACCTCTTCAGAGGCTTTTTTTCAGATTTTGAAGATGATTTTGGCTTTTCGGGCCGTATGGTAGACTGTATAATTTTGATACTAAGCTCATTAGATTGTTCTGTAGTAAGTCTATTTTCTGGCTTATCGTATCTCCTTGGCTCCCAAAATTGGGGAATTGTTTGAGGTTCGTCTTGTTGCTCGTATCTTTCTGCCCTCTCAGCCTCCGCTTTCGTGAAAATGAGATTCATGTCCGACTGGAGAAGTTTCATTGCTTGGGCGGGATGAATCATGTGCTTAAAGTTGCCGTAAATAATTCGGTTTTCTAATACCTCCAATCTTCGGTGCAGTTCTACATCATCTAAATCCTTATATGCACCTTCAGACTCGGAATCTGAATCTTCTGATCGAGTGAAGCTGTCATGACTATTTTTGCTGGCTTCTGCGGATTCCCAGTCAGGAGTAAAGACTCTCTTAGGCATGAAGAGTTTCGAGTTCGATCGGTGATTCATTCTATTTTTATTTAAATTCATTCTTAATTTATTTGATATTGGAATCCGAATTGAATCAACAGGTCCTTCTTCGTCTTCCTCGATGTATTTTATTTCTACTTTTTTCGGTGGTCTCGGTGGTATTCTGATATTAATTGTGGTTTCGTCTGATTTTGGCGTAACTTGGTGCTTTTTCTGATCGAGAATATAATAATACTGAAGAATTTGGCGTAACTCGTTGGGCGAATTTTCTCCATTAGGTATCGAAGCTGACAAGAAAGGCGGTTTCATCGCGTCATGAGTCTTATCCGCGAGCCTCGCTTCTGGCTCCGAGCCTGCCCCAATAGCGTCATCATTAGGACACTCTATCGGCGAGCTCATATTTTATTTTACAAAATTTGAGAACAGCCGCCTGAAAAAAAAAATTAAAAAACTGTCAATGAAATTGTTCACTGAAAAAACGCTCGGTTATTTTTTGTGTCGTGTGATTTTAGAAAACCGTTTAATTGAGTTCGCTGGATTAAGGAAAGCTTTCGAAAAGTTAAATAACAAAATCAGATCACGAGCGATTGCGATGAAAATCATGAAATTATGAAGGATTCGAGTAAGAGTTTCTAGGACAGGATGATAAGGTTCGTTAATTTCAATCAAAATTTTTTTTTTAAATTTTAACAACCCTGTTGATTATCGATTGGCTCTTTATGGAGGGCGCAAACAATCGATCGGTTTTGGAATATTCTGTCGATTATTATGGCGAAAAATTATATAAGAGAATATTGAGAAAGTGAATGGGTAAATTGTAATGTATATCTATTGATTAATGAAAATTACTGGAAAAAAGGCAGTAATATCGATTAAAATATTTTTGTCTGTAAATATTAAATTGATTGTATAGATAAGAAACTGAGCCCTATGGTGTCTGATTGATCCATTTTAGGAGCCTGAACTCTTGTTTTCGAGAATTCAAATTGACAATGAGATTGCGAATTAAGATTCAGTCAGGTCGGGAGAGTGACTGAGAGAAGGCAACGAATTGATTCATCCTTCCTTTGGATCATTAGCTCTCGATAAACTGAGATTATTGAAATTTATGTTAAATTCCAATAGCTATAAGTTATTGATAGTTACAGGAATTGCATTAATCTATATGAAGTGAATGCAACAATAAGGTGCCGTCATCTTCTAGTAACCAAATTATGAAACATCATAATTGTTAACTTTCGAATGAAGCCTCCAACACTCTACAGTGTTAATATCATGTGCCATACATGAATGCTGTACAGTTTTGCGGCCTCCAACATCAACGTGTTGCCTTGTGATGAAGAAATTGCCGGATTTTCATTCAAGAAAGTGAATTTTTTGCTCGATTTAAGACTTTTGCATTGTGGATTATGAATCATGTTGAGGAGCATATGGAAGTTTACTACTTGTTTTTGGTTGAATTTGATTTTTGAAAATATTCTATAATCTACGGGGTTCGAAAACTCAAATTTTAGCAGTTTGCATTATGGATTAGACCTAGTATGACACATTAGAGTATATTACTAAGACTTTCCAGTTTAATTTTCATTGATTGATGGAAAATCTTAAAAGATTTTGTCGAATTATGCGTATCAGATTATTCTGATACTAAATATGGCTGACAAACAACAAGTATCCGTAATACCATAGTCGATTTTCCCTAAAATGCCTGTATTAAAGAATCAACGCATATAATATATTCGAAATCATTGATTATAGCTTGTGGAAGGTGATAATCAGATTTTAATGACACATCAAACCATTGTTTCAATGTGTATTCTTTTCAAAATCAATTCTTTGTTTCCAAATGTATCATTTTTTCCCTAAAACTCAAAATTTCATACATATTTAAGTTCATATCCTCAAATAAACAGGATATAAAGTCAAATTTAGAAGATGAATCAAATTTAAAGAAACATAATTTTTTACAATAAATTTTCAAATGTAATCTTACAATTCATCACTGACAACACCCTTTTCCTCAATATTGCTGGCAATCTTATCCAGTTCAGGCCACTCTTGAATTCTTTCTTTTGCGATCTTTAATTTCGGAGCTTTTGTAAGCGGATTGTTACATAAATCAATCGTTTTGGCATCATTCATAGTCTCATCACTGCACCACGTTTCACACCAGAGCCAATTCTGAGGAAGTGAATAAATCGGAATCTTTTCTTGTGCATAGTTTGGCAAATCCTGATCTAAATTCGCCAAGCTTTCAGGATCCATGACTAAAGAGTTGTAATAGTCTCTGAGTGCTTCACCTGCCTTCATATTTCTAAACACGGTTAAATCAGTCATAAACAAAGCGGAAATGTGGTATTTCTTTCCTTGAAGGTGTTGACTCCAGTATCCTCCATGCCAGAATCTGAAAGGTTCCGTCTCAAGCCTGCTGTCACACATAGGAGTGAATGCATAAGGAGAATTATCAATATCCATTGTCATTAGTTCCCTCATGTTCGTTCTAACTACTTGGTCGGCATCTATATATATAACTCTTGACAAAGAAAGCGGGAATAAAACGTCTAAGAATAAAATCTTATTTCCCCAGATAATCCTTTGCTTCTCACTCTGCCTTGTTACGAAATGCGGCCAATGATATGTAACAAATTGGTACTCGAAGTTGTAAATCTTCGACATTTTCTCGACATCTTTTCTAAATGTCGGTGAAAGGTAGTTACCTAACAGCCAGAACTTGCATGTTGCATTGTTTGCATGCCTATTTACACTAAGCATCATGATTTTTGCAAGTCTTTCGTATAACTTTCCAGAGCAAACTCCAAAAACGTGAATTTTTCCATCATCGACTGCCTTAAAGTTTTGCTGTCCATCTCCTGTCCTCTTGATTATCAGCGAATGATGCGACCACACAAATGAAGATACAACCAACTTGTTATCACTAACAAACTTGAAGTTGTTCTTCGACCAGTCAGAAGCCAAGTTTACTTCCAGAACTTTTGGCGATGAACATTTGAACTGGAAATAGCCGTTGTTGGACATAATAGTTGTGTCAGACTCGTCTGTGCAGATCTGTACGTTCTCTGATGGATGGTTCATACAATCCCTTGAGTATCCTTCTACTACTATATTAGATAACTCGTACTCGAATACATATCTGTATCCATTTGATAAATCATTTCCGAGAACGTTGTCAACGTCAGTGTCGACTTTCTTCTGGTCAACCATCCATGTTTCGGGTGTGTCAAGGATGATGGAGTAAGTTATCGAGTCATTGAAAGCGGAGAACAAAGCATTGCCTTTTGTTACATATCTGTATAGACTCGTTGGAACTGTAATGCTTTTTGATGGCTGAACTCTGATCGAAATTTCAGCAATATTAAATTTCGAGAAGTCGTCCAAGAAAGAAATCATTTTCTGTCCTTCCCTCGTATATGGATCTACAACTGCCTTGATTTCTATATCCTCATCTCCTTCAATGTCAATTGCGAAATGCTCTTCATTGTTGAAGTCGTTAGGGTGGAAATGCTTGATTGTGATTTCCCTCGAGTTCAATGACAAAATGTATGTGCTCCAGAAAAATAGCAGATCATCGCTTGCGCCATTGATATCAACAGACTGAAGCTGCTTGACAATTGAGCTCTGCCATGAGAATAAATGGTCGTATTCGTCGAATGTCGAGTTGATATAAAGAAGGCGACCGTTGACAAACAAAATTCCATCATAGTTAAAATCATTGATCAAAATGTTTTCGATTATTTTGGGGAATCTTTCAACAAAACTAAATCTAACTGGAGTATTATGTCTTGATTTGAAGAAATCATTGATATTGTCTTCAAACTCTTTCTTGTTGTTCTTTACTTTGAGCCATGCAGTGCAGAGAGGTTTTTCAACATCACTTTTTTCGTATTTGATTTCTTTCGCGAAATCAACAAACTCAGCAATATTTTCGTAACTTTCCTGAGACATTTTTGTAGTAATTGGGTCAACCTTACTAACTTCAGAGACAATGCGTTTGATAGCATGCCTATGGCGGAGAACAAGAGACAAAAAGTCCCCGTTCAAACCGTTTTCCATTGCGACTTCTCTCGCACTTTCTATCGCTTCAAGTGGCGCGATTGAAAGCTTGTCTTCAAGGTACTGCCCATTGTAGAAGTCTCCATTTGTCCAAACAGCTGTTTCATTGATACCAGAGCTAGCAGCAAAATCATCAATCATTGCTAAAAATTCGTCTGATTCATCACTAAAATCTCCGAATTTATGATTCGTCGTTTTTTCGTAAGCTTTGGCGATCGATTCGCCTTTAACAAGTGATGAAACAAACTTGAAAGGATTGTAGTTTGAGAATATATCATACAAAGCTTTGATGTGTTTCTCGTTTTTATTTGTGTGAATCGGCGAAATTCCAACTCTTACCGCCAAACCTTTTTCGAGCAATTTATGCATTTCTAGTAGTAGTTTCATGTCTTTTGATGATGCTGGATCAATGAACAGGATCATGTTGACAATGTTGTGGCGGATTTTTGGTGGCTCATTTAATCTTCCGAACAAAGAATCAACCTTTTTAGAGTACTTGGAATATCTTTTATCAGTTTCAAGATTGTTGATCCACAAGATATGGTCTCCACGGGCATCGATAACAAGAGGATTCTGGTGTGTCTCTTTCTCCATGATGACTTTCGCTTTCTTCTTAGTTAAGCCAAACTTTTCTGTTAAAATTTTTTGAATTGTTTTGATTTCTTTGATTTGTGACACGAATGTGAATGGGTCAAACGTTTCATATGGAATCACACGACCATTTAATGTCATATAGCTTTCCATAAATCCAGGATCTTCAGTTAATCCTTCTTCAATTTCAGTGCTAAAAACTTTTTTCACTGATAGTGGCCAGTTTTCTACCACATTCTTTAATTCATGCAGTGGATGTTCAGTATTCATGATGTAGCTTTCAAGATGCTGATGAATTTTCGTATCAGATTTATATTCTTTTTCAGAATCTAAAATTTCTAAGTAATCATATGCAGGATCATCAACTATTGATTCACTTCCTTTTTGTAAGTGAGATGGGTCTTTCACACTGTATTCCATAGAGTACTTAAATGGTCGCAATTCAACACCGTATCCACTTAATTTTTGACGTTCATCACTTGCATTTTGCGTAAGAGTAGGACGAATGATTATGTTTTCTTTGAAATTTTTCTTTGATTTGAAATCAAAGAATTCGAATTTCTCATAATTTGGCTCAAAATCGTATTTTTCATTAGATTTATCGAATCTTATTGAAGTGTAGAATGCAATTCTTGGAGAAAACACATTATATGTCAGAGAAAAATTCAAAAATTGTTGTTCTTCTTTCGATAAGCATGGAGAGAATATATTAATCGCTTTGTTTGAGTCTAAATCATATGAATCTAGTGAGTTTAGCTGCTTGATTGCGCAATTATAATTTTCTTTTGCGAATTCACCGAAGAAACAGATAGATTCTCCAATAGGTGATGTCTTTGCCCATTTTGATTGCAGTGATATATCCAGTTGCTTGTCAATTTGAAAACATGCACATTGATAAAACAATATTAGAAACATTTAAATTTTTATTCTCTTTGGTGAATGGATCTTATTTAGATTACCAAAATGTGTATTTGTTTTGAATATAAAAGCTTAACTATTAGATTTTGAAGAAGAAATCATTGCGAAAAACGATTTTTCATCATATTTAAGTATTTTATATTATGCAGATCATATAACTAAAGTAAAATCCGAAAAATATAATTTTAATTGTCACTTTTCGATACTAAATGACTCAGCAGCCAGCGAATATTCTTGAGCTGATGAAGCAGCTCCTTGCTTCCATGGATATCACAGACTACGATCCAGCTGTCCCACATATGCTCGTTGAGTTATTTTACAGGCACGTCGGCGATGTTTTGAAACAAGCGCGCAATTCTTCTCA
>MRSU01011496.1:0-65666 GCA_008369845.1 Trichomonas gallinae
CATTATATTAATGCATATAATATACTGGCAAAGTTTGGAGCAAAAATACATTTCTATCGTCATTGGTACACCTCTATAAAATCTTTATGAACGACCAAATTTTATATAGTCAATCTGAAAAGTCATTTTTATCAAATATGGAAAACAAAATTTGCTACTTCTGTTACAACATATTTCATTTAGTGTAGAAAATTCAAAAACTATAATTATCAAATTTATCGCCGAAATTTTCATTCCCCATAAACGATTTTATTTCATGATCTATATCACATACATTTAATGATGTTATTTTTCATATTTAATTTATCAATGCAATATTTCATTCCAAAACCATTTCTACTCCACAATATCAATCCAAAACATCCTAAAAACCATACTTAATGAATCTCTTTTTAATATCTAATTTTTCAATGAAATATTTCATTTCCATAACCATTTCTACTCCATTATATGAGCCATGAACAGCCCAAAAATCACTCTTTGCGATGAAATTTTTAATTTCAAATTTTTCTTTTCCAAAAACAATTTTGTTACAGGATATAAACCCCAATACAACACAAAAACCACATTTATTGAATCTCTTGTTAATATCAAATTTTTCATCAAAATATTTCTTACTAAAACCATTTCTACTCCACAATATATACTCAAAACAGTCTAAAAATGACATTTAATGATTTACAATGTCCAAAAAACCAGTTTTGCGGTTCTACCCTTTGCAAAAAAAAAAAAAAAAAATGCGGTTCTAAAAATTTTAACTATCGTTCAAATCATTTTTTTTATTAAAAATATATGTGTGATCTAGAGACAATCGAGCGCTTTTCCCAGCTATTCGAGCGCGGCGAATCCGAGGGCATCGAAGATTTCGGAGGGATCCAGGGCGTTGCGAGTTTATTCTCGGTCGATTTGAACGATGGAATCAGTGATACTGAATTATCAACGAATTACGCAGATCGCATACAAAAGTGGGGCATCAATGAGCTCCCTGACCCACCCAGTAAGTCGTGGTGCCGACTTTTCCTTGAAACATTCAAAGATTTAATGTTGAAAATGTTAATTGGCCTTTCTATCGGCGGTTTGATATTATCAGCACTCGCAAACATCGGTGAAGAAGACGGATGGGTGCATATTATTGATCCAATCGCTATTTTACTCTCTGTTTTGATCGTTTCATCCGTTGAAGCTCAAGTAAACTGGCAGCAGCAGAGATCATTCAACTCAGTCAGCAAGCTGAAGAACTCTTTCGATGTGACCGTAAGGAGAGGAGGCGAGCAGAGGCTGATCAAATCTACAGAGCTCCTCGCTGGCGATATTTTGCTTCTCCACGCCGGTGATGCTGTTCCTGTTGACTGTGCCTACGTTTCTGGCCACGCGCTGAGAATAGATAACTCACAGAATACTGGTGAACCAATTCCTATCTTAATTACAGAGTCTTCCCCATTAATTACATCTGGTGCTGCCGTAGATAGTGGTGATGGTGCTGTTCTCGTTTGTGCTGTCGGTCCAAACTGCCAGTTTGGTCGCACAATGAAGAAATTGGAACACATGAACGAGTTAGAAGAAGAAACACCATTACAAAAGAAGCTTGACCACATCTGCAAGCAAGTCACATACTTAGGTTTATTCGGTTCCCTTTGCACATTAGTTGTTCTTTTGATTATCTGGTCTATTCAAGTTGCAAAGAACAAATGGAACAGAAAGTACCTTTCACTCCTCATGGAAGACGTCATGGTTGCGATTACAATGTTCATTGGTGCGATTCCAGAGGGTCTTCCTCTCGCTGTTGTTATTTCGCTCGGATTTTCCATGAAGAAGATGATGAAGGACAACAACTTCGTCAGGCACCTCAAGGCCTGCGAAACAATGGGCGGCGCAACAACAATTTGCTCAGATAAGACAGGAACACTCACACAGAACAAGATGACAGTCGTTATCTACTGCCAGGACGGCCAAGACTTCACTGGTACCCCAGAAGTTGCCCAGAACGTCTTGGATCTCCTTGGAGAAGGAATCGCGCTAAATACAAACGCTTACCTCACAATTAAGAACGGAAAAACCACTCCTGAGTGGGTCGGCAAGTCTACTGAATGCGCATTAATGAAATTTGGCGCTGATTGCGGATACGATTATAAAGTTATCCGCGAAAAGTATCCAGACATCTTCCAGCACGAGTTTAACTCAACAAGGAAGCGTATGTCAACAGTAGTAAGGCGAGATAACACTTACAGAATACATTGCAAAGGCGCGCCAGAACTAGTCATCAAGCGCTGTAAATACTACCTCAAGGCTGATGGCACAAGGGTCCCGCTTGATGAGGCAACGAGCGAAGCCATAGTTGAGAGAGTTAACGAACTTGCTGATGATCAGCTCAGAACAATGCTTTTAACATACAACGACCTCCAAGGCGACACTTTCAACAAGGACTGGGAGAATCCAGACAACGTGGAGTGCGATTTAACAGTTATTGGCGTTTGTGGAATTCGAGATCCGCTCAGACCCGAAGTTCCAGACGCTATCAAGCAATGCAAACAGGCAGGTGTCATGGTAAGAATGGTCACAGGCGATAATATCAACACAGCAGTATCAATCGCAAGACAATGCGGAATTTTAACGGAAGACGGCCACGCTATGCTCGGCAAAGAGTTCTCTTCCATGTCCAAGGTCAAACTCATCGAAAAACTTCCTAAATTACAGGTTATGGCCAGATCATCGCCTCTTGATAAGTACAGACTCGTTTCTTTGCTCATGGAATGCGGCGAAACAGTTGCTGTTACAGGTGATGGCTCCAACGACTCAACAGCTTTGAGAAAAGCTGATGTTGGTCTCGCTATGGGTATGTGCGGCACAGAACTCGCTAAGATGGCATCAGACATCGTCATTTTGGATGATAACTTCATGTCTATCGTCGCCGCTTTGAAGTGGGGACGCTGCATTTACGATAATGTTCGCTCTTTCCTTCAATTCCAGCTAACAGTCAACGTTTGCGCTCTCGCGATCACATTCATCGGTTCCTGCGTACTTAGAAAGTCCCCAATGCGTGCTATCCAGCTTCTTTGGGTATCTTTGATCATGGATTCCATCGGCGCCTTAGCTTTAGCTACTAAAGGACCATTCAACTCACTCCTCGACAGACCACCATACGGATCCTCATCCAAACTCATCTCTAGACTCATGATGAGAAATATCGCAGCTCACGGCTTGTTCCAGGCAGCTCTTTTGATGACAATCTTGTTTGGTTCTGATGCGTTTTACAAGATAGACATGTCTAAAGAGAACGCGCAGCAAACATTCTTCTTCAATGCTTTCGTTTGGATGCAGATCTTCAACTTACTCAATGCAAGAGTCGCAGACCAGTCCACTCCATTCTTCGAGGGCCTCTTCTCTAACTGGATCTTCTGGTTCTTGTTCTTCTTCATTATTTTCGTTCAAATTATTCTCGTTGAGTTCGGCGGCAAAATTTTCGGCACAAGCGGATTGAAGTGGAACCACTGGCTCATTTCCATCGCTTTGGGTGCAACAGAGTTGGTCTTCGGCTGGTTAATCAGATTCTGGAAGATCAGAGATGAGACAACGGAGAGATTGATCGTCTCAAGAGAGGAGAAGAGAGAGATTATGCGCAGAAAGTACACTGGAATGACCCCAACAATGATGTGGCGCGAGCCAGAAGAAGGTCAGCCAGTAAACACAGCACAGGGACCAAAGCCGCCAATTCCAGTTGTAAGGAGGCACCCAAGTGCAATCACGCCCAACCAGCCGGCTGTTGTTTAAATAAAAATATTACTATTGCTTTATTTTTTCTAAATTTATAATTTTTTATTTCATTTTCTATATTACACATTAAATCCAATGTGAAAATGCTATTTTATATCATTATGAAATCATTCACCATCAATAAATAATAGAATCTCTATGATTGCTATTTATTTCATTATGAAATTAATTTCTAGACAATAAAACATTATGGATGTGTGAATTCAACAATTTAGTGATGGTTTTGCTGATGAAAAATACACTTATTATATTGATATGTATAGAAATGAGACTTTTTAGATTTGAAATATCCATAATAATATGTGATTTTTGCGTTTTTATCGCATAATTAACGAAAATTTGTAATTTATATTGATATTATCGATTTTAATTTTTGTATTATTGATTTAATCAATTATAAAAGAAGAAAGTTTTAAAAATTTTTGTCAATTTTTTTCAGCTAAAAATGAAAATGCAAAATTACGCGCTATTTCTGTTTGTTATCATATGTAGATGCCAAAATACGCGAAAAATCACAATTTTGTAAAGAAAAAAGAAAGACGATAAAAAATGGGCAGCCAATAATGTCAAAGAAGAGCGAAACAAAACTTATTGCAGAGCTCCGCAAGTTTCAGGAGCACCGCGAATACAATCAGGGCTTGAAGCACGCTGAGCAGCTGTGCAGAACAAACCCACAATGCGCTGAAGCTCTCGCTTATAAAGCGTATTTTACTTTCATGAAAGACAAATCGAAGAAAGACGAATGCGTTACAATGGCCAAGCAGGCAAACAGGCTTGACATGAAATCAGCTGAAGTTTGGAAAGTCTGCGGATTGTTGTATCGTGAAATGAACGATTTTGTTCAATATCTTCAATGCTATCGCCTTTCATACAGGATAAATTCGACAGATCTTACAGTCTTAAGCGAAATCTGCAATCTTAATTTCTTCTTCGGAAATTACGAAGAATACTACCAAACAACACGCACACTTTTAGCCTCAACATCGACAGTATGGATTGTTATGCGTATGGCTCTTGCTCTTTGGTTCACAGGAAATTATTCTAATGCAAGTGAATTTGTAGACGTCTATGAACGTGGCTTAGCACCACCAAAGAATGATGAAGATGCCGTATTCAGGTCTGAATTATGCATCTTCCACTTGATGATTTTCCTCAAGCTCGAAAAATACAACAAAGCACTCGATTACATCGAGAAGAACTCAATATTCATCCGTGACACAGTCCGTTTGAACGAAATTAAGTATAAAATCTACACCGCATTAGACCAAAATGACAAAGCCATGGAAATTTTCAACGAGCTCATCAAATACTACCCAGAAAATGGCGACTATTTCGATATCCTCGAGAACGTCATTCCAAAGGACCAAATCATCGATACACTTATCAAACTCAAAGATTCAGCTTCATCCAAATACGCTTGGGTTCGCGCCCTCGAAATTATGGACGTTTCAGATGCCAGATATGAACCACTTCTCCGCAAATATCTCGAACCATTATTAATCAAAGCTTCTCCAGCCGCTTACATCTCCCTCAAAGACCTCCCAGAAGCAGGCATCGATTTGTGCTTCAAGATCGCCAACGAAATCCAAGTTCCAATGAACGCAATTCCAATGGTCAAACTTTTCAAGGCCTTCATATACTACAGACGCGGCGATCTCGAGAACGCTCTTAAGGAGATCGACGAAGGCCTCGCGCACACAACTACAGCTATAGAGCTCCTCCAGTGGCGCTGCAAGTTCCTCAAAGGCCACGGCAGGATAAAGGAGGCTCTGAGATACGCCAGGAAGTTTGCAAACGCAGATCCAGCTGACAGAAATGCAAACAACCTGTTCGCGCAGTGCCTTCTTTTGAACGGTCTTACTAAAGTCGCTGAGGACACAGCCTCTGTTTTCGCTGGCACAGAGAACGGCCGCCCATTGTTGTTCGAGACACAGTTCTCAACATATTACCTCAGGGCAGGTTTGGCATACCTCAGAAAAGGCGACATCGCCAAAGCTAAAGAGTTCTACGATGGCATTTTCAAGCACTTCGACGAATACAGGAAAGGCGAATACAACTACATCGGCTGGGCCTCCAAGAAGCCACGCGCGCTCATAGAGCTCCAGGACATGCTCAACAACATGGAGAAAGAATACTTGTTCTACGAGGCAGCGAACTTTGCTTTGAGATTGGCTCTTTTAGAAAACCGCGCCAAAGACTTTTTGCCACAGACATTGCAGTCCATGAAGTCTCTCAACCCCGAGACATTGGCTCTCGCTGCACACGTTTTCGCAGCTAACAAGCTCCACTTACCAGCTGTCAGGTGCTGGGTGAAGATCGGAGAATCTCCTTTCAGATACTTGGCTCTTCCAGCAATGAAGAAGCTCAAAGCTGTTCCAGCAAAGGAAGCTTTAGTCAATGATGTTTTCAACCAGTTCTTCGACGACTCGAAGCTGAGTGAACCTAAGACAGCCGACGAGTTGTTCGCGTCTGCCGAAGGAAAGAGCATCGAAGGTGACGCAAGTGGAGCAAAGAAGGACTTGTTTGCAGCAATTTCTCTCGGTGGACAAAAGTACAAGAAAGTTCTCAGACTCCACACAATTGTCAAGACATTCTTCAAGGATCCACAAGACGCTCTCAACAAATTCCAGGAGGTTTATCCGAAATTCGAATTCGATCTCATGGACGAGCAGCAGTATTTAGATAAGTACTCACGCGAAGCAAAGGCACAGAAGCGCAAACAAAACACTGAAGAACAACAACAGCAGCAACAACAATAATTATCTCTTTTCTTTTTTTAGAATAATAAAACTTGTCAAATCTCTTTTTTTCATATCATTACATCTCGAAAATTATTATTTCATACCACAAAATTAGACTCATAACAACACCAATATTATATTTCCGCGTAATTTTTAAAATAATTCAATAAGATAAATATTTTCGCATTTTAATTTAATTATACTGCCAAAATACACATAGAAAAGTCTATCATTAAACGTTCTGAACAGAATTTTGATCATATTTTTTTTATTTTCATTCTATTATTGTACTTTTTTGGTAGTTTTTACACAAGGATGGAGTAAATTCATATAATTTCACTTTTCCAAATACATCTTCGGTAAAATTCGGAGATTTTAGCAGCCAGATATCTGACATTTGTCAAAAATTCACCAGGTTAATGTTCGACGCCTATCAGACTAGGTGATTAGAACTGAACTTACCTAGTAACTAAATATGATAGTATACTATACACCCTAATATCGTAAGAGAAGTTAAATCATATTTATTCGATTTTATTGTAGAATATTCGACAATAATCTTTGCATTGTTGTTACATTATATTTTTTCATTCATACAAATGAGGCTTGTGGCATCAAAATATGGTGTAAAAATCTCAAATCTTGTCCACACCTTTGCCAAACTACAGACATAATTAAACATAAAATTCGCATTATGCCATGAATAAACTCTTTTATTTATTTTTCCACAGTTATATAAATTTTTGCTAAGCTCCTTCTCACAGCCCCTGGAAATAGATGTTAACGCAAAAAACAATGGTAAAGAAACAGCTTTGATTAAAGCTTCATATAGTGGTCATTATGAAATTGTCAAACTCCTTCTCACAGTTCCTGGAATATATGTCAACTCAAAAGACAATATCAGCAAAACAGCTTTGATTTTGGCTTCAGAAAGAGGTCATCATAAAGTCAAAATGGCAGTCGGACAGCTTTGGAAGCTGCTTCACATGAAGCTTAATATGAAATCATAAAAATATTGTAAGCTCATGGTGCAATTTAATTAGTTCATGGATTTTAATTTAATAAATGAAGCTTAATTTTTCAATTTTTTTTCCTTCATTACATCAGGATATTACTTGCACGATTTAACATATTGTTGATTTTTATTATTATTATTTGATTGAGCAGATTTTGTTGTCTTCAGCGGTTTTGCATCCTGTTAATGCTCTGAGTGAAGATGGGATGAATTGCACCAATTGGTAGCTTTCCACCATCGTCGTAGTCTGTTGATGAATTGATCAAATTGGATGAGTAATTATTAACTAAAAAACAAATTTTTAAAATTACAATAAAAATAAACAAGATTAAAAACCGATACTTAGACTCATCAAGAATTTAGAGTGTTCAGTGTTTGGGTTGTCACGAGTATATGATAGAGCTTCAAAGAACAGCGATGAATCATCTTCAACGAGAACTCTAACTTTTGATTTATCTTTTATAACAATGAATGCAGCTAAACTCCACCTCATTAGTCCACTCATTAAAAAGTTGTTTGCTAAAAGTCTTAAAACAGTGGTAGTATCCTTCCATCCATGAACGTCTGCAGAAATAGAAGATATGCAATGAGAAAGTTCTGTTTTTGTGAGGTTTTCGTATGTTGGAAGCACTTCATTTGGCGAAACATCAAGAGCTGTTGATAAATGCGCGCATCTAATCCATTGACTTGTTTCGATTAAACATTCAATAATTTTTTCTTTGCCGTTGACAGATAAAACTTCTTCCGGATAGTCATGTAATGCCTTCAAAAACTGCTCCTCTGGTGCTGAAAGCAAGAAATCGCATTTATCATCTTGATTTAATTCGATAAATGGCTTTGTTATATCTAATACGCTTTCAAGTGATACAGTCTGAGGCTCCTCTTGTTTTTCTTTCTCTGGAGCAATAATTTCTGCATTTTTAATTTCAGATTTCGTATTTTGTTCTGGAATTGAAGTTTCTTGTTTGATTTGATCATTAATTTCTTTCTTTTCAATGATTTCAGTTGTTTCCTTTTGATTTGGAATATTAATTTTATTATCCTTGGTATTTTGTGGTGTTTGGCTCTGTGATACCTTTTCTTGTTGTATGGCTTCTTGTTTTTGTGATTGCTGAGATACTGTAGATTTACCAAGAATTTGATTGAAAGAAATGCATTTTATTGTGCTTCCAGCGATATAAATTACTCTGTCATTAATTGAATCGTAAGAATAAGCAATTGCTGAAGATAAATCTTTAGCAGGAATTGTTTTATTTGCAATATGAAGATTTCCCATGATATCGACAAAAGCAGATCCATTTTTCGTATTAAAAACAGTAAAAACGCCAAGCTCTGTACTTCCAACCTTTTCAATTTGCTTATTTTTGTAATTTGAAATATTTCCGTAAAAATCGGCTGCAATGATGTAATTTTCAGCCTTTCCTATCATCATGATGCTATCTGCAATTTGTTTAGGCTCATATGAGGGTTGTAATTTTCCAACAAATAAAAACGAGCCGCAAGCGAATGCAACATTTTCACCATACGAAATTATGTTCTTAACATATGGAGAAGGCGCATCGAATGTATAACTTTGGATCGAATCTCCTGTTTCAGAAATTAAAATAATTTTTGGACCGACAACACAGACTCCAATTGAGTTATTATATACAAAAGTGTCTATTATGACTAATCCTGTATGAATTGGTTTGCATTTTTCTGTATGCATGTTATATAGATAAATCGAGCCTTTTCCAGTTCCAAAAGCTATATGATTCTTATTTATGATTTTGACCCATGAGTTATCTCCATTTTCGCTTAATTCTGTCTCATTTCTCTTATACATTTTGAAAATTTTAAATCGTTTTTCTGAAATCGTGAAAATATGGAGAGAATCCTGCGTAAGAAATGCTGCAATATCATCGAAGATGTCAATGGCGAAGAATTTCCGGATGGAATTTTCGTCGTGAACCTCAAAAACAATATTTTCCATTTTCTAAAAATTAATGAAAAGTGACAAATTATTTTCCAGTGGCAGAAATTTTACTTTACATGTCAAAAATATTATTTCTATATTGATTATAAACCGATTTTCAAAAGCCGGGGCTGAAACGAAAAATGGGCTATTAGTTAGCACTGATCAATTATTGGTACTATTCGAATGAAATCCATTCATAAAACTTAGTATTCATGCAACAATTAATCGAAATTAATAAATTATACATATTTATTGCACAAGATTAGCAAATAATTCGAAATGACACATAACAATGCAATAAACAATACCTGACTTTTGGAACGCAGTTTATCGAGTATTCTATATGAAAATCAAATAATAAAGGACTTAGGTTCTCTAATGTTATTAGGGTGTATAGTATACTATCATATATACCTATTGGATTAGTTCAATTCTAATCACCAAAATGCAAGTAATTGGGTTTCTGCATCTATCTATATAGAAATTGTTTCACTTTAACTCCAATATAACCATGATGAAATATTGAAGTTTTATTAAAAATGTCTCAATTTTTGAATTCTAAAGTTAGAAGTTGGATATCCAACTAATCAAGGACATATACACACATATGAGTGTATGCATTTATCTCAGTAATAATGTTTGACTATGCTTATAAACATGAATTTCTTGTTTTTATTTATAAACAACAATGGGATAGTATAACAAACTAATATGATTCGAACTCAACAACATCGAAAGTATCAAACACTGTATCAAGATCTTCATTTAAATCCATAATGGTTGGAGTTATTATAGAATGTTGTGCTTGAGTCCTCAAAGGAATAAGAATGCATCTTCTGTAGTTTTTGTGATGGTTTTGGTTATCTCTGACTTGTGCAGCTCTGTAAATTGATTTCGTCTTTCTCAATATACAATTAAATTTGTTTTTAATAACATTAGGAGGTCTTCTATCAAAGAACTGAGACATGTATGACCATGAATTTCCATACTTCTCATGTAAATCTAACAATAATCTGATCTCATCATCAGAGAATTCATCTGTTCGAACATCTGGAGATATATGGGCCATCCATCTCTCCCTGCATTGTTTACCAGTCCTTCCTGGAATAAATGTCGCAATGAAATTCCATTTCTTTGCGCCATACTGTTGAACGGTCTCTGTAAGCAGCTTGTCCTCTTCTAGTGACCAGAGTGTCTTAGGTGGAAGCAACATCCTTTAGAAATGATGACTTTCTCAAAATTCGAAATTTGAATGATACTATTTTTTGTGAAGTTGTAAAATTGTCAAAATTGAGAACATCTATTTTTTCTGATAAATTTGAATGGTGAAGTTTTTTCTGTGGAAGCACACGAAAACTATGAAATAATCTTTATTTCCAACTGTTTACAGCCACTAATTAGACTACAATAGGAGCCACTTTATCATAACCAGTTTATAATAAATTTGATTTAATAGGTTTTGTCAGTTTTTTTGTCAAAAAGTGGGTTAATCCCTCATAAAGATTTTTGACATTTTTAATTTTCTATAAGGATAATATACGTTGTTATTCGAAATGTCTGCCTGCAAGATATTTGTGGATTCATTCAATCAGCCAGCAAACTTTTGATCATTTTAAAACTTCGTTGCAAAACATTGAATCATTGTAGTTATTACTTATGATGCATAATTGCATAATAATGTCCGCATTTTTCACATTTTCAAAAAATATCAAATTTTTCTTTTTAAAATGAATCACTATCATTTGCTCATTCCAATCCATCATTGTATTCTAATCAATATTTATACATTGGAATTATATTAATTTGAAACGTTGATTTTATTAATAATTATTTTATTTTATAGAAATCCATGAATATGCTAATTTCTCACATATTTAGCTGAAAATGTCAATGATCAGAAGTATATAGCACAAAAATCGATTTTTAAATATTTTTAAAATATTAACCAAGAAGTAATTAGACATACCGCGAATTGATTAAATTAGATTTATCTTCAGATGTAATTATATTCAAAAGCACTCTAACCCATAGAGTGGCAGTTTTCGCAGCGCCTTGAGGTGATGGAATGTATCCATTTTCCCAAACTACTCCATATTGTGTCATTCCAATTGAATAAACCCAATCACTGTGTTTAATACATCCATCAAGCAAAGATTTAATATTATTAGAAAGAGCGAGTCCTCCTCATATGCATTGCGAATGTATGGATGTTGTTTTAGAAATAATATGAATAAAACCAGTTGCTTTTTTATTTGACCTCGAGTCTTCGGGATCATTAATTGGAATTAAATCTTGTTTCCAAATATTGTATATGCCTTGAATAGCATTTTAAAAACGTATTCATTGCGATAAATGATTGTCCATTGGCTGCATATATTGCTCCTGCTTCATCAGTTGACCAACATGAAACAAAAGAATTACAAGAAATAACTTTTAAAGCAATGTAAACAATATTGATGCAGCTAACTTTCTCACTACTTGAGATATTTTCAAATCTGCAATTATACACATGAGCTGTATTCAAGCATTTAGTTGCGTGAACATTGACTCAATTTTTTTAAAATGTTTTGCAATGATATATGTAGAAAAAATTGTTTATAAGTTAGAAATTTCTATATTTGCAATAGGTTATTAGATTTATAACATAATATGAGAAATAACTGAATCATATTTTGATTTCTAATTGAATACTAATATAATACACAAAATAATATTACAAAAGTTATATTCTAGTGGCATACTCTCACAAATAGGATCTATTGTAACTGAACAAATCATAGTTGATTTTTCGAAATAATTTAGAAATAATTCATTCACTACTTTAACATCATAATTTTGGATCTTAACATTTGAAAAGCAATTGACAAATGTTACAGGTAAACGAGAAAAAGCTTTATTTGTATTAATAAATATTGAATCATAAACAATAGAAGTATCATAAACATCAAACAAACAAGCAAGATTTGACCCATTAATAAAGTTGCAATGATGTGCAGGGCCGCCACAATTAACAAATTCTAACAAAGCAAAATCACCTACTCCATCTGCGCATTGAGAGAATGTAACATTAGTACCTGGCTGATAGTTCCAAATTGTCACAAGATTTCCTCCCATTGTACCATAATTGTTTGAGCAATTCACAGATGTCATTTTTATAACCTTATTATGCAAAGCAATTGAGCTATCAGAGCAGAGCTGACTAGAAGGTCCACACAACTGTAAGGAACAAAATGAAACATTTGAATTGGCGTTTTGTGTTAAAATTGCATTACCAAAATTATCATTGGTATGACGCGTTGAATAACATTTTAAAAACGTATTCATTGCGATAAATGATTGTCCATTGGCCGCATATATTGCACCTGCTTCATTTGTTGTCCAACATGAAACAAAAGAATTACATGAAATCATTTTTAGTTCATTAGAAACAATATTGATGCAGCCACCTTTCTCAGCATTTGAGATATTTTCAAATCTGCAATTAGACACATGAGCTGTGCTCAAATATTTTTGATTGCATCAACATTGTTGAATACAAAAAAAAATATCACTTTTCTGATGCGATTTTTCTGATCATGAGGGTAATAATTGGGATTTATAGACTCACGATAAGACAAATCGGTTTAGATGTTCTTAGTCAATTAATCTTATCTATATATGATCATTCATTGCCTATCTATAGAGAACTATTTCTTATATTTAACCTTAATTTTCGATGAAGTATAGCAACGGAGAAACTTACATATATTGAATTGATTATTTAATTAAGTATACAAATAGATTATTCATTTTATTATTTATAATCCCTGCGTTTTAGATATGGTGTCTGTCTGATATAAGTGCTTGAGAAGTTGATTTAAAACATTAGATATAAATTTTACGACGAATAATTTGTTTAAAAACAATATAGCAGATGAGCATACGATTCATACAATGAATATTTAGGATGAAACTGGTTTAGAATTAGATGTTTTATGCTCCAATTCCAGTAAATCATGACTAGGTGGCCTTCAGCGGTGCACTTTTCAGCCCTAATTATGAAAAAACTATCTTAATAAGTTGTGGTGTTCCTTCAAATTTTACATGCCCATTCGTTAACATTCTCGTTAATAGATGGATCCAAAGGCTATGTTAATGTCGATGGTAATAATCCATATTTGATTAATTATCCATGTTTTGTACATGATGATTGCACAGGATATACAACTTTTCTAGAGGCTGGAGTCTATAGGCTTGAAGTTTGGGGTGCAGAAGGTGGAAGAACAAATTATACTGGAGATACTACAGGTAAAGGTGGCTATTCTACTGGAATTCTTTCGATAACAAGCAAAACAAAGATTTTCATTCATATTGGAGGGTCACCAGAACCAAGAACAGATCAAATTGATAAAAAAGTGACTGGCGGTTATAACGGAGGTGGAACGAACATAGGGAGTGGAACAAATTGTAATGGTGGTGGAGGAGCCACAGACATCCGAATAGGAGAGGATGATTTATTTAGCAGAATCTTGGTCGCAGGTGGAGGTGGAAGTGGTGGTTATGATTATTATGATAATAGACATTATGGTGGCGCAGGAGGGGGCTTTGAAGGTCAGCCATCTGGTTATGGTCCATCAACAAATGGAGGAAAGCAAAATGGACCGGGAACAGGTGGTTATTCTAATCAAGATGGAAAATTTGGCTATGGAGGTAATCATTCGGCAAATTCTGGTGGTAGTGGAGGTGGTTGGTTTGGAGGCGCGGCAAGTGGCAATAGTAGATCTAACACAGGAGGTGGAGGCGGCTCGGGATACGTTTTTAATGAAACATCATATAAACCTTCTGGATTTAAATTAACTTCAAAATACTTTTTAAGACGTGGGGATACAATATCAGGGTTGAATTATATGCCTTCACCATCAAATAGAAATATTAAAGAAAAAGGGCACCATGGCCATGGAGCAGCAAGAATATACAGATTAGATCTTGAAGATGATACTTTTTCAGACTACCTATTGATTATTATGAATTGTTTTATGCCTGCGGTGTATATATCCTCTTGATTCTTCGTTAAATTGTTGAATAAAAATTCAAAAATTATGAATTTTTGCATTAAAAATGTGTATATAAATTATACTGATATAACACGCTATGAAAAATAAAAATTAAAAAAGATAAAAAGTGACATTTAAAACTAAACAATGTCAAAGACATATGATGACATTGCTAAACAATTCGAGCAGCTATTTTCCATAGTTTTGAGCAGCAAAAAGCTGAGCAAATCTATCCAGCAATACTATGGAAGTACTAAATCAAAAACATATCATCCCTCGAAAAAAACGGCTAAATCTGTAATGAGTTATAGCCCAACTAAAAAGAAATCATCACCAGAAAAGAACTCGCGTCTATGTCCGTGGATTGAAGATAATAAAAATTATTCGCTCTTTCAGTCATTTCAAAGTCCAAAAAAGAACAAAAATACAAAGAAAGTGGCAAAGTCATTCCAAGGCTTCAAGAAGCCAGAGCCACTTCAATATAACGAATATTCCTATGATAATGAAACAGGAACGGAAACAGAAGTTTTGTCGATACTTACTGATAGTGAAATGAACTCTGATGATGAGGAATACTTCATTGAAGAATTAGATGCAATATTAAACGATCATATCACAAAGAAATTCTTCCGTGTTTGGAAAAATAGATTTATGATAAGAACATCTATATTAATCAAACGAGAACTACAGAATCTTACGTTATCTAAGCAAATGACGCAAAATCAAGAAATTGAATCGGAAAATGAAGAAGAAATGGATTCAAATGATAATGGTCCATATAAGAGACTCAGTGCTCTTGATTCCGAAGAAAAAGAAAATTTAATCGATATTATTTTATCATCACAAGAATGAAGTCAAATTATAACTTCTATAAGTTGTACTCCAACGACTTTATTTCATTACATTAGATTTTTATGTTTGTTAAATTAATCGAAATTTTATTGAATAAAGAATAAAAAAACCTTGTTTGTTTGAAATCGCATACCTCTAAAGGTTAAAATTTCAATAACAGAATTGGATTTAACAAAAAATAAATAAAAATTATTAAAATTTGATGAAAAAGCAAACATTTACAAACAAAAAGTTAAGATTTTTGGGGTTATATGTTGGAAATCAGTTCAAATTTCCATCAATTTCTTTTCTTAACTCTTCAACATCACTTTCGAGATTATCAAAACGTCTTTTGAGCGAATTAACGTCTAAATAGTGGCATTTGCAATTGCAGCAAGAGCAGCATCTCGTTTGTTCTTTATTTTCTTTGTTTTGTTGTGTTATTTTAATTTTATTTTCGGAATGATGTTTCTTTGTTCCTGTGTACTTAAGCATATTGTAGTCTGTCTTTGCTTGTTGAAGTTGTTGTTTCAATTGTTCATTTTGATTTTCTAAATTAAAAATCAATTTGTGCAATTCTTTATGAGTCTTCTTCCAATTTGTTCCGTGGTCAAAGCATCTGCAAGGCAAATCCTGTAATTTTTCAATCTTTCTCATGTCTCTAGAAAATTGATCCATTTGATACATTAATTCGTTTCTTTCTAAGATGTCGTATTGTGTCTGTTCTGATTTAGATTTCAGAGATTTCCTTAATTCTGCGTTTTCGCGTCTCATATTTTCGAGATTTGTTTGTAAGTCGAATATCTTGAGTTTGAGATCATAATTGTTCTTTTGTAATTCAAAGGATGATTGTTCTGCACGCTGTTGCTTGGATTCTGCTATTGAAACTTGAGATTTGTGATAGTTAAGAAAGTCTTCACGATCTGAGTATCTTTCTTTCAAATTTTTGTTTTCTGTTTTCAGTTTGATGACTTTTTCTTCGAGTATTTTGATCTTTTCTGAATATTCATTCGCATATTTTCCGATTGAGTTTTTTGTTGAGACCAAAGCTTCTTGGCATTCTTGAAGCTTCTTTCTCATACGTTTTATTTCATGTCTGTGTTCTTCTAATTGAGCAGGAAGCCATGCTGCGAAATCGTTTGCTGTTTGTGGGGCATTTGGAAGAATATTGCGAACACCTCCCATTATATTGGCGCATACTGAGTTGTAGTATTTAGCTGGATCCTGTGAAAACTGCAATCTGTCGATAACTAGTTTCATAAATTTGCTTAATTTTGTTACTAAGTTTTTCTCTTCGAATATTTCGTCAACGAGGGCTGTAGAACTGAGCTTGTCGAGGTTTAGAAACAGTTTAATTTGTTCTGCTGTCTCATCTATGATATTTGCTATCAATTCGCTCATTTTTTTGTAGAGACCGTTTATTTTATTATTTTTTTTCAAAATTGTCATGTAAAGTGTCAAAAAGTCAAAAATACGTGAATCATGATTGATATATATATATATAAAAAGTTAGGATGGTGCATGGTAACCCACCTACTTGTTTTGCGATACCCCAGTGGAAAAGTGGGTTACCTATTTTTCAGTTTTTAAAGCTTTTGATTAAAATGTTAAAACAAAATGATTGCTAAATGATAACATTATATGTCGTATAGGCGACGAATACTATATGATATTACGATCACTCTAGTTTATCTTTATGCATATGAAATTGTTGTTTAAATCGAGGGATGTCATTATTAATTTGTTTTATAAATGAGATTGCAAGTGTGCTTAACGCGATAACATCAAAATAAATACAAAGAGATAGTTTTAATAGAACTTTGTAATTCAATAACTGCATGTTTAGGAATTAAAATGAAAAGACTCCATTAATAATTGCTGCAATATATAAAAAACAAAAGTTTTATCAATAAACACAAGATTATTTAGATTTTTGAAGGAAAATGATTATAATGGTCTGCCGCATTCAGAGCACCACATGCGAATTTGTTGTGGATGGAACATTTGATACTCGCTGTGCTCAGTCTTAACAATCTCCAATAATCTTTCTATTTCGAGCTCAATTGAGCGAGGATTGAAATGTTGTCCCAATGCATCAGCGAGCAAAAATCCAAATCTGGACAAAGTGAGTAAATCACCTTCATATGTTTTTATTGTTTGCATTGACTTGTAGTTCTCGTCTTTCGTCCTTGTAAGCATTGCCTCCAATCTAACTATTTCGTGATTCAATCTTTTGATTTCTTCTTGTGCTTCATTGTACTTTTTCTCTATACTTGTTTTGTCGTTCATCATGTCTGTGATTTTGAGCTTATAAGCATCTTTTTCAATAGCATGCATTGAGTTCTCCTTGAGTTTAGTTTCAAGAGTCAGTGTTCTGTTTGCAAACGAGTTCCTTTCTTGTGAAATTGCTGCATTCTCAGATCGAAGGACTGAAACAGTTTGTAGTAATGTATCGTAATTTGCTTTAAGCTGATTGTAAGCTCCTTTTTGTTTGATGAGCTCGTTTTCAGCTCTATCTGCTCTTTCCATGTTTTTATTTGACTGCTCTGTTAATTTCTGGACCAATTCGGTAGATGCTTTTTCTTCTTCTTTTGTTGATTTTTCGTTTAGTTGTTTTTCGAGTAATTCTTTTAGCTTCTTTTTAAGAACAATGAGTTCTTTTTGAGCATTTATCCTTCTGTGTCTTTCTACTTTCAATTCTCTTGCAATGTCATCGCTGTTTATTGTGCCATTTTTAGAATTTGAATCTGAATATGTTTCAACTGATGTAATTGATGAAGAATTGGTTTCTGAATGTTGTGTATGTTCGAATTTGAGTTGTGATTCTGTAGAATTTGCTTCTGATGTAGATTTTAGTTGGGAATTTTGTGATAATGATGAGTATTCGCTAATCTTGGATTGTAATGATGATATCTCTTTCTTTTGTGAAGCGTTTTTTTCTTTCAGCTTTGTATATTTTATTTTTAGTTGATTATATTTAACCGTAATATTATCATTTCTTCCTGTATCACTCGAATTTTCTCCATGAACGTATTGTGTTTTCAATTTTATTAGTTGTTGCTGTACATCGTGAAGTTGATCCTGTAAATCTTGTGCGATTTGAGATTGGAGAGTAGATAATGACTTCGATTTATCGATTTCTTCCATTTTATGCTTTTTCGTAGGACTATATGAATACAGTACTTTAGGATACGTATAATTCTGCATTATTTCTAATTTTTGAAAACTCCAGTCTTAACGTACAGTTTTTATAATTTTGACATTTGTCAGTTTACAATGGCATGTAACAATAAATTTACGTGACAAAATTTAAATTATTTGCCAAAAATAAGAAAAATCATTTCACATAATTACCATGATTAACAGTAAAAAGTGAAGTATATATAATATTGTATTTAAAATTTAATTTTCAGAGATTTTTCATTTTTCAAAAAATATTTTGTCTATGTTTATTAGTAAAAAGTGAAAGTTATATTATATAGATACTAAATCCAAACTTTTAAGATTAAAAATTTTTCCAAAATTTTGTGGCTTCATGCAAAAAAAAATATATATGACTTCAAAAGCAGCAATTCAGGCTTTCGCACAAGAAGCTGATGTTGAAGAATCAGCCCGCCAGATCCTTAAGATCGTTAAGGACAGTCCAGAAAACTTAAATTCAACGATTGATACTTTAGCACAATTAATTGCAGATGATAACAATCAGAAAAACAAACCAAAATACTGCTATTTCTTAACAACAGTCCTTAAGAAGAACAAATCTGAAGTTTCTGCTAAGGATTTGCTTGTTAATTTAAGAAAAGCAATTCCGGATGAAGGAAGAAAACTTCAAAAACGCAAAAACAGAGCAGCATACATTCTCGCATTAGCCTGTGTTTCTCGTGCAGGTCTCCTTAGACAAAGTTATCAACTTGCTGCTGATTATATTCAGACATTATATGATATCACAACAGAGCACCCAGCACACACACCAGTAGCCTTCTCTATTATCGTTGACATTGCTTCTTCTAACATTCCGGATGTTGATACATTTATGGAACTTGTTCATCCTGTTTTGAATCCATCTCAGAAGATTATCGAGAAGAATGTCGATGCTCTTTACATGTGGACAGCTTTCGAGCAGTCATTCAAATCGGTTGCAAATGATGAAGTTTTGCGTCGTCCAATTTCTAAGGAATACTTGCTCAACTTCGCTGAAGTGTTGCTTCAAGCACGCGACTACAGGCCAAGCATCCACCCAATCTGGTATATGTTCGCAAAAGTTGATCATGAACAATTTTTGAACCACGTTGCTGATATTTGGATTTCCGATTACCAAAAGAACAAGCCACTCATTGCTTACGCAGTTGCCGCTTCTATTCAATACTTCTCGACAAATGAATTATATGAATTCTTCGCAAACAAGAGTTTATTGGAAACATCTTTGTCTTATAACACAAAAGTCACCAACTCCGACATTATCCCAGCATTGACTCCAAAGCTCGAAGTTGCTTACAACGAGGACAAATTCAGACTTTTAGTTGCCCTGATGTCAATCGACGGCGACCACAGCTTTATTACTAAATTCTTGAACGAGAAATGCGAGAGTTTGACAGATGAAGAAACACTCGAGCTTGCTAACAAGCTCAGAGATGCTCCATCTCAGTCTTTCAAAACACTCCTCTGGGCACAGAAGAAGCGTCTCAACATCAAAGACTTCGATGTCATCCCACAAGTATTCAAACTCGCCTGCGAACAAGCGAAGACAGAAAACGACAAGAACGAGTTATCCAAGTTCGTCGGTGTCAACTTCATGAGGCCAACAGTCGAAGGCACAACATGGTTCACATTATTGACAGGAATCGACTTCTCATTGGCTGATGCACCGCAAAACATCGGCCAGTTATGCGACACGACAAACAAATTGATCGAAGGCATCAACAAAGTTAACGCTCTTCTTGGAATCACACCAGCCATTGAAGCCGTTGAGTCCAAGATCGAGTCTATCTCCAAGACATGCGGCGAACTCCTCAGATCCCAGAACACACACATGAAAGAGGTCGGAAAGCTTCAGTTAAAGCGCGCTTTACCATATTTGGATTCTAACACTGTTCCTTCAATTTTCTGCGATGCTGAACTTCTCAGCATGGCTGTCAAGATGCCTGAATTATGCGGCAGTGTTTTACCAATGTTCATCGAGCATATCAAGGCTTTGCAGGACTCAACAATCCAAGAGATGCTCAAAGAACCACTTAGAAAACTTCCGATTTCATCTGATGACGCACTCAAAATTGCACAAAATGTCGTCAACCGTGCTAAGCCTCTTGCATCAGAAAACGCCACAAAGCTCCAGGAGAGATACATCAACGCATTGATGGGCTTGCTTCCTGATGAGCAGCTCCAGCAACTCGTCACGAAACAAATTTCGAAGATTTTGACAGAAAACTCTGACAATGGTATTGACGTCATCACTGGTTTGATTGCTTTGAACTCACAGACAGCTTTCGATGTCATTGACGCTGTCAGCAAGGTCGCACCAAAGGTTGAGCAGCCAAAGCGTCTCGAGATCATGAGGAACTGGATCTCCGAGTGCTGCAAGAACGGCGACATTTCATCAGATACAATTGTTGATGCAATTTATGCCGCAATCAACTATGAATACAATGAAACACCAAGCAGCAAGAAGAAACTCGAAGCTGCACTTGAATGGGCAGATAAGCTCATCAAGAAGCTCGAAAGAGATATCAACAGAAGCAAGTTTAGAGAAATGATGCCAATGATTGCTGCAACTGGATCTAGAAAGGCAGGTAACTTGATTAGACAAATTACTCTTTCAAACGAATAAAGATATAGGTTATTATTTTTAGACATCATATATTATTATTCTGGAATCAAATATATCAAAAAGAATTTAAGCTTAAATAGCTTAGTTAATAGAAATATTTTAGTTTTATCTTATAAAAATGCAATTTTTTATCAAAATTCAATTTAAAGTGAATTTCCGGGCAAATGAGTAAGTTATTTATGTTTTTACATGATATATGTTTTATATATGATTATATTTGTGAATATCTGTGAAAAAAATTTTTTTTGAAAAAAATATGCTAGCTGAATGATAAGTGAATAAAAATTAGCTATTTATAGGTCTATAATAACTAAATATACCCCAAATATGGAGAATTAATAGTCATATTTTGTGTGATAATCAAAATTAATGAAAATTACAAAACAATCAAGATACATATTATTCATGCATAGCATTGTTTAGAAATCAAACGTACAATTTAAAATAGAATTGACGCGGCAAAAAATAAAATTCGTTATTACCACAGAAAATCAAACAATTGCTTAAAATGATATATACTGTGTATTGTAATGGAATTTTGGGTTAAAATTAAACAAGCGCGTAAATTTTTGGATTTTCCAAAAACTTTGGAATAATCGCAAAAGGTCCGTACTGTGCTCGTGACTTTGTGTGTGATTTCAATAACAATCCCGGTGATCTAAAAAATGAAATCGAAATTTTTTTTGTTTCTAAACTATTTTATACCGAAGTGAAATGTGAATGACTATATTTTCGTTATGATTAGTAAAAATTTATGCAAATGATAGAATAATAAAGCTCCTGCCTTTTATTTGTTGATGAAATATAAACAAATTCTTTAATTAAAACACATATACAGGTGAAAATGGATGACATCTTCTAATATAAGAAATGTATGATCGAAACATTTGTCTGTTTCAAGTATATTTCACATCAATCTTTGACGATCGCTCTATTCAAAGCCGAATTCGTTGTCATTTGATGTGAAATCGATTGTCTCAAAAAAATTTTCGAAGTTTGTGGCATCGAAAGGCTCAGAGCCAGTATTTTCTAAATTATTTCTTTTCAAGATTTCTATCTGCTTTTGTGGAGTGCAGACATCGGATGACCTCATTGGCTCCTTCTCGAGTTTGACTAGTCTAGATTTGATTTGAGAAACCGAGTGTCCAGGAAGATAAATTTGAATCTTATTCCATCTCCTACCTAAAAGTTTGTATTTTTGGATCAAAACACGATCTTCTTCATTTGTCCAAACCACCGAGTTCCTTCTCTTTGACAAAACATTTTTCCAGCGATCGTGGCATTGATGAACATTGCGACCCGGCATTCTTGAAGCGATAGTAACCCAATTCTTGAGCTTCTCTTCGACTATTAGCCTACGAAGTTCCTTGTCCTCTTCAGGGGAGAACTTAACTACTGGATACTTCTTATCTTCGTCTTCGGACATTTAAATAAAATAAAGTAAAATTTCATTTTCAAAGACTTAACAAATATTTGATCGGAACCATAGAAAAAATTGTGAGTTTGCATTTTTCTTTAAAGAAAACAGTTCTCAATTTATTTATGCTTTGTAATTCTTTTGTTTTTGATCTGTAGATGTTGGAAGTTAAAAGAATTTATCCCTATTGAATCGATTTTGTTATCAAAATTCTCATATAATATTAATGTATACATCATATATATATGTATTATCTGAAAAATTTATGGTATGTTGAAAATTGTGAACAAAAATCCGTTTCGGTTATAGTACATGCATATTGCTGATACAATATTGATTAAAATTTTCGCTAGTTAAAATTTGTGTAATTTACATATAAAATAAAAATTTGTTATTTATTCTATATATATGATTTCTTATTTATTAAAAAAATTGATAGAAAATTTTGAATGAAATAATGGCTTATCTAGAGCAGGTAGATAATCAGATTTATCTTCAAAATAATCATTATCTATCGTTTAGGACGATCAAATGAACGATAGCCGTTGAGAAAAATATCCCTATTCAAAAAAAATTTTAAGCCTTGGGAAACGAATGGTATGCTATGCAATGCCTTGGGAAACTATTTCTGATAATTTCACATTTCTAGCTTCAATTTCGAAAATAATGTGTTCACATCCTTTCTCCTAGAATTTCTTATTTACTCTTGATAAGCTGTTAGTCTAGAATTGCCAAGTGACCAGCTATAACTATTCAATTGCTTAACTTTTGTCAAAAATCACCAACAAAAACATAATTTGGAGTTATGGTTGTTAGGTCTGCCATTGTAATCATCCAGATCCGTCATAGAATCAATAACAGTATAAGAGGATAATGGGGAATTTTTTAACCCAAAAAGTGTCATGTTCTTTTCATAGAATGTTTTCAATATGTTTTTTTTCTCCGCTTGTATCGTTCTATGTTGCTATATTGCAATTAAATATCTGTTGCAGGTAGTTGATAAGGATCCATAATGATGTTTGTGCTTTGTGATTTCATGAATGTGGAATGTGAATAAGAAGAACAATGTTTTAAAATGTGATTGTACATAAAATAACTATTTGTGAGCTGAATTGCTCATGATTAAGATTAAAACAACTGATAATTAAATTTTTGAAATTTCTTATCGGGGAAAAATAACGCTGCAACTTGAATGGTCGATGTTTTAGATGGCATAGATCATTACTTCTCTTTGAGAAATCCATTCTTCGATTTAAGATTTTTCCGGAAAATGCAAAATTTATCAAAAATCACTAAAATTCATTAACTTTTCATCATAATAAAACATTTAAATAACTAATTAAATTTTATAAATTTTCGTCTATAAAATCCATACTCATTAACTGCTTGATATTCACGTTTTACGAACAAATCTGAAATTTTCTTTTTGATTTATTATGTTTAACCTATATGGAAACAAAAATATATATTATTGCATTGTAATCAATAATTTTATTTTAATTATTTGAATAGTTCCTGATAATTTTATTCAAAAATATAATTAATTTAGTTTTATATAGTGACAATCAAAATTTGGATTTTTAATACATAGTTTCTAAATGGATTTTCATTTCCATGAAATAATTTTGAAGAAATTTTTCCAATTAAAAAAATACGTTATTTTTTATTTATGCCAAAATTACTTAATATATAAATTCTTTATACGAAGTTATAAAATTTTGCTACGAGAAGATCCTACTATTTAATAATTTCGAACAATAATTTCATCAACAAAACAAAATTCTTATTGAAATATATAGGAAAAGAGAAGATATGCTATAGAATAAAATATGAGAATCTAAAAAAGAGAAATGAGAAATAGGGAGAGAACTAAAAACGTGACAATTTCAAAATTAAAAAAACGTATATGTATACAATTTTAAAGCGGTTGGAACCGTTAGTTATTCTGCTATATATATATGTCGAACTCTGATACATTCACGTACAAAACGTGGCGTAGCCACTTTGGCCGTCCACTAAACGTGGAAGTATCCACCAAATCTATCTTTGCAATTCCTCCTGATCCAAAACTTCGTGCTAATTTTGCAGATATCAATCCTTTCACAGTAGAAACGCAAACTGCATTAACATACTCACAGCACACAATAAATACGGAAGTTACGCAAATCAAACAACAAGAAGTTGTTCACACAGAAGGCTCATGGCCTCCAGGTGTCGATCCAACTGATCCAAGCTCTTGCAAGAACCACAGGAACAGAGTTGATAGATACCCGAATACTGTTAAGCAGATTCGTGAGCTTGCATCGCAAGTTGAGGCAACAGCCAAATTGAACAACTCAATCGATCTCTTTACAGACCACTTCCCACATCTCCAGGCTTCAGCCGCAATCCCAGACCCATCAATCGCGACACTTTCCATCATCAGAGACAAATTCCCAGACAGATATGTTTCTTCGCTTTCATGGCAGGACTCCCAGACAACGAAGCGCATCGCTATCTGCTACACACCAAACGATCTCGCAAATCCAGGAGCTCACTACGAAAGCTTCATCTACAATATCGATTGTCTTTCCGTTCCTGAAATGGAAATCCACCCACCGTCACCACTCCTCTGCTTGGAATATAACGCGAAGGACTATAACTTCCTCGTCGGTGGTATGGCTCACGGCACAATCTCGTTATGGGATGTTAGATCAGGATCTGTCCCAATCTGGACATCAGCCATCGAGCACTCACACAGAGGAGCCGTCCACTCAGTCAAATGGATCTCATCCAAGACTGCTTTCGAATGCGTTTCCACATCATTAGACGGAACAACAATGACATGGGATACACGCAAGGAAACAAAGCCAATCGAAGTCGTCCAGCTCCAGCCGAACCAGGACCTCCTTCCACAGGGCTTCGCTCCACCTTTCGGCGGCACTGCTATCGATTACCATACTGGTGTCCCAACAAAGTACATGGTTGGCACAAACGAGGGCCTCGTCATGATGGTCAACAGAAAAGCTTCAGATCCAAGCCAGAGAATTTCCGGCGTTTATTCAAACCACTACGGACCAATCTACTCAGTCCGTCGTCACCCAACAGAAACAAAGTACTTCCTCACAGCATCAGACTGGACGGTTAGAGTTTACACAGAAGATAACAAGACCCCACTCATCTGCCTTCCATCTCAGTCCAGATATCTCACAAACGCTGTCTGGGGCAACGGCCGTACATCTGTCATCTTCACAGCCAACAACGTCGGCACAATCGAAGCTTGGGATATCAATCTTTCCCTTACAGCTCCAGTTTGCTCAATCCAGGCATCAGACTCAGCCATCAGGACAATGGCAGCAGACAACTCAGGCGAACTCATCGTTGTCGGAAGCGCTAATGGCACAGCCATGCTCCTCCAGCTCAACGAGTCACTCAGACAGCCACTCAACGCCAACGAGAAGTCCAACTTCATGTCCATGCTCTCAAGAGAAGCCAAGAGAGTCAAGAACTACGATCAGTATCTCAAGGAGCAGAAGATGAGAAACAAGCAGGCCGCTTCACAGGCAAACAAGGACGAAGGCAAGAAGGAAGAGTCACAATTCGACCCAGCTGCCATCGAGAAGGAGTTCCAGAACGCTCTCGAGGGCAAGATCGACCAGGGCAACGACGAGAAGCGTGTCATCATCGGTGGCGAAGAAGAGGCAGCTCAACAGGCAGAAATGGAGAAGGCCGCCGAACCAAAGCACGAAGATAACAAACTTTCTCTTACAGGAGAAGTCAACGAGGCCATCGAACGCGGCACAGAAGAGAAGAAGGAAGGCGAGGAGAAGAAGGAGGACCTTTCTCTCACAGCCGAAGTCAATGAGGCCACAGAGCGCGCCAAGAAGGAGAAGGAGGAGGCCGAGAAGAAGGCAGCCGAAGAGGAAGCAAAGAAGAAGGCCGAAGAGGAGGCCAAGAAGAAGGCTGAGGAAGAGGCTGCCGCTAAGAAGGCCGCCGAAGAGGAAGCAGCCAAGAAGGCAGCTGAAGAAGCCGAGAAGAAGAAGGCTGAGGAAGAGGCAGCAGCTAAGAAGGCCGCCGAGGAAGAGGAGGCCAAAAAGAAGGCTGAAGAGGAAGAAGCTGCCAAACAGAAAGATATGAGCTTAAAGGCTGAGATTCAGGATGAAGCAGAGAAGGTTGAGGATGCAACAAAGCCTGAAGAGAAGCCAGCTGAAGAGGAGAAGAAGCTCGATATCGAGGCAGCCGTTGAGCAGGCAGCAGAGGAAAAGCCAGCTGAAGAGGAGAAGAAGCCAGAAGAGAATAAGATGTCTCTCTTGGGCGAAGTCAACGAGGCACTTGACAGAGCTAAGGAAGAGAAGACAGAAGAAGAAAAGAACGAGCCAAAGGTCGACACAGCATTAGCTGATGAAGTCGGACCAGCAGCAACAGAAGGACAACCAAAGGCAGAGGAAGGCGGAGCATCACCATCCTTGTCCTTGGCCGGTGCTTTAGGCGGAGCTGCTCCTGCTGAGAAGAAGGATGAACCTAAGCCATCCATGTCTCTCGCTGGAGCACTCGGTACAGCTGCTCAAAAGGTAGAGGAGGCGGAAAAGAAAGAAACAGAACCAGCTAAGCCAACAGGAAGCGGTCTCGGCCTCGGAAATCTTCTGTAAATGAAAAAATATCAGTGATTTATTGTCAGATCTCTAAAGAAGTTTTTTGAATAAATTTTATGAAATTTGATATACTTTTTGAAACCATAAAATTTCATTTTTCATTCATCGAATAAGCACTAAAAATAGAACCTGACAAAAATGAATTTAAACTCAATAATTCCATGGCCAATTTTAGTTTCAATTTTCAACTAGTTGTACGCAATACTGACAATAATAGTATGTTTTTTTATTTACGTAGTTGTAAACAATACTGGAGAAAATCTGCTTTTTCATTAAGGACCAGTCAGTATTAAAATATTTGTTTGCAATGTTTCATAATGTCATAATGTCAATAATTGTTCAAAAAATTATTTTTGCGGTATTAAAATATTTTAATATGTTTCCTTATGTATATAACGAGATAAGATGATTTTTTGCGAATTCTCGCACGCAATGTTTTGTTCCATTCCTATTAAATATCCAGATATCGTATCTTCGAAATATGATGTACCAATTCCAGTTCTTATCTCTGCCCCCGAGATGAACTGAAATACAATTTTGTTTTTGCAGACGAGTCCTTTTGGTAACATTTACAAGCAGAAACACCAGGTGAAAACACCACAAGATGTAACTGATAATGACTTCATTGACAGCTAAGAAACTAACTCATAGTATGAACATCTTTTGTTTCATATGTATCAAAAGAATTCATTAATACCGAAAGGAAGCCTACAAAGATCATGTACAAAGAAACCAATACAAGAATTAGTATTTTTGAACTATATGAATGATATTAGAATAAATGTTTTATATAATGTAAATAATGGATGATATGAAAAAATTAGATTTAATCTAGAAATTAAATATATGTTGATTGCTTTCATTTTTAACTATATGATGCAAACCATGGTACTCAGGTCATCTTGACAATCCAACTAAATAATGCTTCGATAGTGCATAATATGCATCCAATTATTGCAATTTTTTTTATTTTTAACCAAGTTTGATATAGATATGCTAAAATCATGCCAAATGTGAATCATATGCCGAAGATGTATGAAAATGTCTGAAAATGTCCCTTAGAAGCTATAGCTATATATTTTTAATATAAATTACAATCCAAATTAAAAGCAATTCTCCAGACAAGAAGATGATGGATAAACATATGATATTCCACGCTAAATGTTCATCACTGGTTGTCAGCAACAATCCCCAAAAGATTGTGCCGATCTACGAGATAATGAAAGTTCCAATGCGTACATCTAATTTAAAATGTGCAAGAATGAAATAGAAGCCAAAGACAATCAAAATCGCAGCAAATGGTGGAATTAGGTAATTGCCGTTTACTGCTGTCCCTCTCAGAACATCATGAAATTCTATCCCACTAATTTTAAAATATGCGCAATGAAGATAGCCAACTGAAATCACTCCAATCGATAGTATTAGCGCATAGAGGTTGGCAATACTACAGAAAAACATCAAGAAATAATATTTTTTTTCTTTTGAATTCATGAGTATTTCATCCCACAAGAATCTATTGGCATTGATGATATCATTCTTTTGTTATATTATATTTATTGCTTAATCGATTCGTTTAACTATGCAAATGAATCATTTTCTTGATTCCCTTTCTTATCCTAGCGAGAAAAGCATCTGATTTCAATAACAAAAGCATTGTGAACAAACTATTTATTACTGTAACAATGCGAGACTGCGTGCAAATGCTTGTAAATATCATTACATAAATATAATTCATAAAATTTGAAGATTTAGTTTTTTTATCGACGAAATAAGCTAATTCTATTCTCTATGTCATCAAAATCTATGCATGCTTCATATTTTTGAATTTCAAGATAAAATCATTGTTTATTGATGAACTGCGAAACATTTGGAGTGTAAATGTACTTTTCGCTATAAATTTATTGGTTTTCACAGACATAGTATTTTTGGCTGAATAAAAAGTGTTTGTTTTATAATTCCTCGGGCATAGTTCATTTTAGAAAACTTTTTGAATATATGATTAAGTAAGCTACAGCCAAAGTACCATCTATCCCACACAATCAACATATATCATTAGGCATAGCACATATACCAAGTAAAATGAACGCGATTAATTTGACAGACAAAACAAAAAATGATAAAGGATGTGTTACAAAAGTGACAGATTTTTATTTAAAAAGTGACATGAAAGAGAAAATAAAAAAATATGATAAGTGTTTATGTAGAAAAAGCGACAGGTCTTCCCGCTCTTGATAGAAATGGCCTTAGTGACCCTTTCTGCAACCTTTATGGTGTTGTTGGACAGGTTTTTTACCTATTTGGAAAAACGAAAATCATAGATAGAACGTTAAATCCAGTTTGGGACGAAAATCACACGAATCCGTTCAGTATATCATTCACCAGAATATCGAAATTGCACGTTGACCTTTGGGATTACGACGCAGTTGGAACAGACGATTATATGGGCTTCGTTGAGATTCCAATTGATCCTGCGAAGTTCGGACAGTCGATAAAATATCCAGTGGTTACAGCAATTCCAAACTGTAGACCGGAAATTTGGGTGATGATAAAATTCGATCTTTTTGCAGTGACAGAAATCAATAAATCCAACAGTGACAAATCATATGTCACCTATCTTACGTATTCACCACCATTAACAATCGAAAATAAAGTCAATTTAAGAATTAATAATTATGACGCGAGAACTGGCGCCGTTATATCTCTCCCTGGGTACGGAACGATAGACAGCACTGGAATAGAGCTGGACATACAAGCAAGTCACTATGGTCCCGCAGGATTTACAAATGTTGCAACAATTTTTCCAAATAAAGAGAATGAGAGGAATCTATATATACCAGTTTGCAATGTTCAAGGATATAAAGGTGTTGTTACACTAAATGTTGCAAGTTGCGTTAAAATTCCAACGAATTCGGAAGATAATAAAAATATTCGAGTTTGCATGTCACAAGATCAACAAATCATCAAAGTTTACAAGAAAATTTCGGTTTATGTTACTGAAAATGGCACTTACAGCTTCGGTTGCGTTTTTGATTTATCGGATTCGAAATCTCTTGAAGTTAATTCATTATGTCTCAATAGAAAGCTGCAGGAATACTTAAAATTCCCTCGCGAAATGACTGTTCAAGATATAGCTCATTTAGTCTCTGCCAGTCCGTTTTGCAAATATTTTGGATTGGAATCAGCATTTATTCACGAAATTTATCATGTTCTTGAATTTGATCACTCGAGATATGACAATATTTTAGAGTTAATGACAAAAATTCTCGCAAGAAAATCAAATAACAATTCTCATTTGGTAAATTCGCTTATTGAGTATTGTTTCATGCGTCCTAAAGATGTTTATAGCCTCAACTCTGCATTACTTCATAAATTACACTTCCTAAGAGCTCTTTTAGATAATAATGTAATTCAAGCTAAATTAATTTGCGATGCCATCACGAAAATAGAAATAACTCAATATTGGCTTACAGCCTTTTATTCTACAATGTTCTTTGCGCCAGAACTTGATGAATTAAATCATGATTTTCTAGAATCAGCGATAAGCAAGTTCAAAACCTATTTCGGCAATGGCCACGGTGAAGGAGGCATCAGAGACTTCTTGCCGAACCTCCCAGCGATGAGAGCAGAAGGTTGGTCGCAATTAAAGGCTTTGCTGAGGGATGGATATCAAAAGAACACTGTCATGGCTTCTATAGTCAACGGAACAATCGAACAAGACAATTCAATAAGACAAGATTCGGTTAATTCTTTTCTCAAATTATCAATTTTCGACAGAATTCGCAGTTTCTCGCAGAAAATTACTCCACTTGGCTATGCTTTGTACTACAACTGCTGCGAATCAGCCAAATACATTTTGAGCTTAAAACCACAATTTACGATTACAGGAATCAGATCTTACGTCGAATACGCGATCAGAGGCGGAAATCCTGAGCTTCTTGAGATAATTTCGGGCACAAAACTTCTCCAAAGCGGCCATCTTAAGACCGCAATCGAATTTCACAATTCTGCAATTTTCGACAAAATCACATCATTATTAAGAATCAAGAAATTCCCAACAGTAGAACTCCTCAAGAATTCAATTTCATCAGGAAACATTGACATTTTCTGTAGGTTCAATTCCAACATTAGGATCCTCGCTGGCGACAATCTTGAAGCAGAATATCTCAATGCTGTTCAAAACGGACATATTAATTCAGTCGATGCATTAATCAACCACTATAATGTTTCTCCTACAGCTTTCGGACAGCGGGGACTTATGCCTCTTCAATTAGCTGTCAATAGAGGAGACACATCAATGGTTAGATTTTTATTATCATTCCCTGAGATTATCCCTTGCGCGATGTCAGAAGACGGATCAGTTCCTATAATCGGAGCAATAGAATCTAGAAACTCTGATATGGTTAAAGTCATCGCGTGGTCGCCGACATTTGACCCGAATTTCGCTTTGAATGGAAGAACTCCATTAATGACTGCTGCTGAAATTGGTCACACACCATCATTAATAGCAATCCTTGAAAGTCCACCTATTGTCCAGAACCCGCTGATCTTTTTAGATAAAAGGAACAAAGATGGTGAAACTGCATTAATGATTGCAGCTAAGAATGGGTATAAAGATGCTGTTAGCGCTTTAATTATCGCTGGCTGTGACAGGACAATAGAAAACAACGATGGAAAGAAGGCCATCAATGTTGCAGCTAATGATGAAATCAAAGAATTGTTGAAGTAATTTTTATTTTTTATATTTATTGATTAATTGTTGATAAATTTTCATATCTAGTTTATTATATGTTACAATTTTGCAGGAAAACATATATATAAATAACATCTTTTTTCTTTTGTTTTGAAATGAAATTTTCACAAACTCATAATGTTTATATTTATAAATCAAAATATTCAATATAGCTTTTGGTTATGTTTTATTTATAGTCAGCAAATTAAATTGAAAAGAAATATAAAATTTTGATTTACTAAGAGGCGATATCTAGTTTTCTCCATATTAAATTAATTATATATTGAATTAGTTAATAAATATATCGTGATTATGGTTAAAAAACAAGATCATTTTTATTCAATGAAATTTATATCAGTAACCTATATTTTTATTTACATAATTTAGATTATATTTGTGCAAAATTGTTATATCCGAATTATTGGCCTTAATATTCCATTATTCATTTATTTTGATAATTTTGAGAAAATATTGTTGAGAGATTCGAAATATGAATAGGTGGATCTTCCTAAATCGCTAAGATAAGATATTATTTCCCATGATCAGGTGATCCTACCCTATAACAATAATTTGTCTAATATTAACTTCCCAAGGATTTGGCCTAAAACAGTCAGAACTAACATTAAAAAATAGTAAATTAAATAAAATACGATTTACATAACGAATTACGTAAGAGGTAGTAACAAACAAAAAATTCTAAATAATAACAAGGGATCAAAAATCGAAGCTATCGGATCCTGAAGAACTTCCGATCCTACTAGCTGGTAAAATAGATTTGGGTTTCGAAGCATTGTCTAGAACCGGAGCTCTAAAATGATGATTTGAATGTGGGGCTTTGCATCTTTTTATGCAAGACCCTATTGACGAGGGACTTTGTTTGAATATCTTCCTGAAGTCTCCGAATGCGTGGTGAGCAAGAAAAGGACAAATCGGCTTTTCCATTAGAGATTTATATCGAGGGGGAGCCCCTACTTAAGGAGGTTAAATGTGACAGACCCTGTCTTCTTATCGTATTCAAAATTGAAAAGTTTCAACCCCTAAATTACAAAATTATAATATAATAGTCATTAATCACTAAATTTCTTAATGTAGGTTTTGTAAACTTTTTGTAAACATTTCAATATCGAACATAGTTTGTCAAAAATTGAGAAATTTAGAATTTTGTTGTCACTTTTGGTTAGATAAAAAATTGATTCAATTTCTAAATTTGACAAAAATATTTTATCATTAATTATTTCTTTACTATTGAAGATAATGGAATTTCATTAAAATTTGACATGTAAAATTTGCCATAAACCATCTTTTCTGATGATTATGAAAAACATTTGCATATTGAAAGCTCTATGGCGTAAATTAAATCATAATAAGTATACAGAAGTATCTAGTAGGCTTCAAAAACTCATAAAACACTATTATAACATTAATTTCAATGAGACATGTCTAAATTCTCAACAAATATTTGATGGGTCCATATTTGAGAGTTGCAATTTTTGTCATGTAAATGTTTTATTTGTCAAGAAATAATATTTCGAAAATGCAGTGTGGTTCTATACCACATTTGCATAGTGATGCTCAGTTTGAAACAGCTTTGCAAAACTGTGGGATTGATACTGAGATCCCTCCTTTATTCAAACTCATTAATTTAAACAGTTATACAGTTCCAAATCAAGAATTTTTAATTGATGTTCCTGAAAATGACTGTATTCCTATTGAAGATGATGCTGGTCATGAACTTCCATATGTTTCTAGTAAAGATTGGATAGAAAGCGCTTTAAGAAATATTATCTCAACGCGAAATCTTCCAAATTTAGAAGCCAATCAAGCTGAAAATATCACAGATTATCTACTAGGAGAAGATATTGATGATTTCTTCAGAATTAAAGATTCATTTGAAAAATATTGTCAAAAAGTATCAGATGAAGAAGGATTTACTGTTCGTTTGCATATGTGTGACTATCCATCATGCTTGAATTCTGCAGTTCCTGGATGCAAATATTGCGTAAATCATATTACTTTAGATGAAAGGTTTAAAGACTTCAAATTCATATCGAAATGCAATGCTGTTGTCAATGGTAAGCAATGCGGCATTCCTTGCTCGGAAAAATTTGGTCAATGTCCATTACATCGACGAAAAGGTATTAAAACGTCCCCTGAAGATCCTAATTAATGATATTACTTCAACAAATTACATACATTGTTTGTTATAAAAAAAAAATTATTTTTTCTATTTTGTTCTTTTTTATAAACATTATGATAATAACTATTTGTATGCATCATAATTATCATATGTAAACATATTGAAAAATGAAATTTTAATCAACATTTGTAAATCTATAGTATTTTAATGTTTCAAGCAGTGGTTATGCATGTCATTGAGTATTTTGTTCAGGCTATGAGCATTGTTTATTTCTAAGAAGATATGATATTAATTTTGTTATATTCTACCAAAGTGTATTAAATAATATGTCCTAACTGATATTCTATACTTTTATCATTGTGGTTATTAATTTTACGGTAGCTATTTTATATTTAATCTACTAATTAATCCAATAAATTAACTTGAATTATTGCGTGGAAATAAGGTTTAAAGTTTAAATAAGGTTAAATCTTTGATGCAGTTTTTACGATGATAGAAGCAAGAAAACAAGATTTAACTGATGCATATCTATATTACTGCCAATATTTGACCGTTGTATAGTAGTGGAATGTCTTACAATGTTGTTTTTACACTAAATTTTTGATCAAAAATTTGAATTATTAAACGCTCACTCAAATTTTTATATTTCGAATTTTTTAAAACATGATAAAGGGCAGAAAGTTCGCGAATGCTGCTTCATCATCAGCTGATCTAGCAAAGATGATGATAATGGAGTTCGAGTGCGCTGGAAATGATATTCCACCAGTTAACATCCGAAATTCTGCACAAGCAGCTAAAGAAATCGATTTCCTTGCAGAGAAAATAGCAGAAGGAGTTGAATGGGATGAGCAAGTCAAAGCTATTAAGCGTGGAATGGGCCTGGTCAATGGTGGCGCATTAGAATTCGACGAATTTTCAAGTAAAATATCAAATATTAGCACTGGCTTGATTGCTGGATCAAGAAACTTACGAAGTACACTTGTAAAACAAGCTTGCTTGTTCATAGCACAACTTGTTCACAATTTACAGAAAAATTTCGCGCAATTAGGAGAAATGATTATGCCACTATCGAAACAAACTACTCATGGTACTTTAATTATCGCAGAAAGCTGCAAATTGGCAATTTTTGAGATAGTTAAATATTGTCCTAAGAAACAGATATTTTTTAGCATCATAGAACTCTCAAAATCCAGAGCCAATGAGAATAGACAAATTTCAGCAGATTCTTTGATATTAATATTAAATTACTGGAAAAAACACATCGTAGAACAATATAATGATATAACAATGAAAACCTTACGTATTCTTCTCGTTGATTCACAGCTGGAAGTTAGAAATTCCGCAAGAATTGCTTCAAAGTTATTTGCATCAAAATATACTAAGTTTACAGACTTGTTTTTGACGACACTAGATTCAAAAACTAAATCTGCAGTGCTTGCTGCTGAAGTTCCTCAAGGAACTCCACCAATTAAAGAAACTTCATCTGAAACATCTCAAAAAAACTATTCTCCTGCTTCTCCTATTGAAATAAAAGTCTCTGAGCATCTACTACTTTCACCACGATCACCAAAATCATATGTTGATGAAGTTAGACGTCAATATAAACAAAAAACTGAATTTAAAGCAGGACAGAAGCAAAGTAGACTTCCATATAAGAAAAAGCCAAAGAAACAGGTAGAAAAGCCATCAATGATTCCAGTATTTTTCAAATCTCTATATTCAAGAGCAAAATCGCCGGTTACAATGATTCCTAAGCGTGATTCTAAATTATCTATCAAGCGCAGATCAAATTCCGTTAAAATCATCGAAAAAACAGAAGAACAAGATTTTAATCCTAAAATCGAATTAGATAACAGGAGAAATCTCGATGATCACAGCCAAAAGAGGAAGTCAGATCCAGTAGATCCAGGAATGCCTCCTCCAAGACTAGGAAAGAAGCGTGCATCATCTCCTAAAAAAGAATTTACTCCTCTGAGAAAATCAGCGATTTTACTTGAAGAAGGGAACGAAAAAGCATTCATAGATCAGATTCATGACTATCTAGAATCCCAGAAATTAAGGAAATTATCGCATCAGATGAGATATATTGTTCCTGGCTTGTTAATAACTTTAAATTGCAAAACTACTGATTTATCACACAAATCTTTGTCTTTGATAGCAAAATTAATGGAACTGTTTCCAAATGATTTTAGGTCATCTCTTCAGTCGATGTTTGAGATATTATTCGGTGGAATCCTTGATTTAACGAAAGAAAATGAAGAACTACTTGATTCATTATTAAAAACAATGATAAAACAATATAATCCAAATGATTTAATCACATTAATATTAACGCAAGTTCCATCAGTGAGATTAACAAAATTCACATCAAGTATCATAGAAAAATCAGATTTGTCGAGTATTTTAATTGCAAAGAAACTCGTGAAACTTGCAGTAAAACACTACAACAACTGCCAGGAGGAATCATTAACTATTTTGCATGTAATTGCACAACAAAATAGAAAAGCGCTGGAATCATTTAATACCAATGACAAAAATGCCCAAATATTATTGCATTCCGCTCTCGAATATGCTGATGAAGGCTTCAACAACACATTCAAGATCGAAACAAAAACAAGCATTGACTCGTTGATTTCAGATGTGAGAAGGTTCTTGAGGAATGTTTCCTTGACTGATTTCGCGCGCAGTGCACAAGATTTCTATCAGTCTTTAGCATCAGCTGCTGCGCAATACAAAGATATTCCGAGCGATTGCGAAAAATTATTTGCGCTGATGATAGAATGCATAGATCAAAAAGGCTGCGATTATTTCGAAATACTAGCAGAGTCAGCAATGAAGAACATCGAAATCAGCAACGCAAAGCGTCTCCTGTTGTTAGTAGAGTCAAGAGCTGATGCTGAAAAATTGGTGACTTTCTTCACAAAGAATTTACCAAAAAGTGATACTGAGCCAACATTATTTATCGATGAGCTGCAGGTTACAATACGCAACAACGTTGAGCGCATGAGGCCCAGTGCTAGGATGGTTACCAAAATCCTATGTGATTACATAAACCACGAAAATATATTCGTTCGGAAGAGTATCGTGTTTTGCATTGCTTTGTTAGTGAAAACATATGGAGATATAGCAGAACAAGTGACTCGCAATCTAGAATTACCGAAACAACGATTAATCTCAATATATGTTAATAAATTGAAATAAACTGTTTGTATATATTTGTATTAAAATCCGCTACATTATTCAAGCTTATTTTTATTAGAATTTAATTTAAATAAACAAATTTAATAATTTCATTTTATAAAATTAATATATCATTTATGTGTATCATTTCCACTATTGATTTATCTTGTTTTCATTGTGACAATGTTAAAAGCTAATAAATCCATAGTTTTCAAATATGTGAATATCGAAATCAATAAACTATCGCAAAAATTTTCACTAAGGTATTTGTGGATGTCTATGTGATGCGATTATCATATTATACAACGAGAGAATTTTATAAAAACAAATAAAAAAATTTAAAAATCAAACAATAAAAAAATCATTATATCGATTACAGGCCGCACATCTCATTTGAAGGAGTTGAATAGCGATGAAGGATCTGAGCTAATTTCTTTCAGTAGATCAAATAGAATCAAAGTATTGCAAATCTCAGGGTTTTTGAGTTCCTGTTCATCTTTTTCGGTTATTATGATCGGATCAACCTTCTTTTTAGGCTTCTCGTATTTAATTGGCTTACAGTCAATATTTTGCAATCTTCTTGGTAAAGGACTGTCATTTGGCGATGGCGCGTATTTCTTTGATATTATCTGGTACCTGTATCTGCATTGTATGTCTGTCCGACCTGTAACATGCGAAGCGACTTTTGCCCAAGATTTATCTCCATATTTTGATACTGCGTGCATTAATCTGAAATCTTCATCCTGCGACCAGTAGTTTTTATTTATCAGTGGATTTATCGTTCGATGCCATCTCTGTGAGCATTGGCCTCGAGTTCTTCCATTTCCAACAAACTGGCAGATATTTGTCCAGTTTGTAATTCCATATTTGTGTATTCCTGCGATTAAACGTTGATCTTCGAATCTGGTCCAAGTTTTGTTTTTCTTTAAAGATGATTTATCATCATCACCGTAATCAAACGATGGTACATCCTCTGTGATATTCATAAAGTTTTGTAACTTCTCAATTAAATCAACATTGCCAACTAAATGGAAATAAGACGTTTTAGCTTCATCATAATTGATAACATTTGTGATGAAATTAAACAAGATTTGCTTAATCTCCATAAGCTTATCCTCCGGGAGCCCAACAAGCAAGTAATCAAAGAAATTGTTCTGTATTTCGCCGTGATCAACATTTCGTGAATTCATCATTGAAATGAAAAACAAAAAAAAATAATTAGTAATAATATCTTTTAAAAAAGGAATTATTAAGATAGGAAAAAAAAACAGGAAATCTTATTCAAAATATTGAATGGCAGTATTCAAATTTAATTCTAATTAAAAACATGATTATATTGTCAAAGACATATTTTTAATTTTTTAATTTTAACTTTTAAATAAATCTCAAATTTATATCATGTATAATAACCATTCAGAATCATTTTTGAGCAAAAACATATTGATTAATGAATTTTGATTTGTATAAAAAGAGATAAATTGATGATTATGATGAAATAACAGAACGATTGAAATTAGCTGAATCATTCAAATTATTTACGCGCGAGTCAATTTTTGAGAAGTGAGTCAATATTTGAGAAGAGAGTAAAATTGAGAAATTGTGTGAATTGAATCAAAAGGTAAAAATCAGTTTAATCACAAAAAATATTCATTTGTTCACGGTCTTTTTCTCTGTTAACTGCCCAGCAAAATGATTATGCAGGCGAAGGCCTCTTTTTTCTGTGTAACAGGCTAAAAATTGTGAATTAATTTACCCTTTTGTTTAAAAAAAAATGGGATGATTTTTGTGGGTTAATTTTGAATCAGCACAATTCTGAATCATTTTTAGATTTAAATAGAGATTCTAAAATATTTTTTTGACATCATTTTCAAACGGAAAGCTCTGCTACATTCTTCAAATGAAATTTCAGATCAAAATCATGACATATGTGGTATAATAGGATAGAAATAATCCATTGGAGAAAAAAGAGTCAATTCGTTGAAATCAATCAATTTAATTTTGACCAATTACTGGTATTATGTGTAAATCGGATTCAAAGGATTAATCTTATTCTCAAAAAAATTGAATTTCAATTCGATTTTTTGTGAAGTTTTAAATTTGTTTCACATGTGGCCAATAAAATCTGCTGCAACTTTAATCACATTAATGATAGTTCACTTCATTTTGAAATTTGGTCGAATCAGCCAATAAAATAAGATCTTTTGTTTTCTTTTGGATTCTTATTGTTACATCATGTCAGTATCTCTCAATTTATTGTGATCAATACACGCTGCCTTGATAAAAAAACCTTTTTTAAAAAAAAATATAATATGACTAAAAATCATTAATTCGTTGGATTCGAATTCTTTATAAGTTTAATATATATGTAATGAGGTTTAAAAGATATTTATCTAATTAATTAATTTTTTAAAAAAAAGTTTGTTTTCTTCGTAATTCAGTATACTAATGGACTGGATACACAGTGTTGAATTTCAATTATCTTTCATTTTATTTGAAAAAAAAAAATTATTCTTTTTCAAAATTCCAATTAATCTTTCATTATCAACTACTCCTTATAAAAGTGTATATTATGGCTTGGCTCATTTTGAATCTAAAAAAAAATATAATATTGATTTGAAACAAAAATTCCTATTAAGTTGCGTCAAATAAAGCATGTATTGTCCAAATAGAAACAGTATTTATACGCTCTTAAAAATTATTTTAATACCAAACAAATATTGATTTCAATGGTTGAATTACTCAAAATCTGAAAGTTCTGGTTCAACTCCAATCATATATGATTCAACATAACCAGAATTAACTCCCATTTGCATTTTCATCAAACCATTTGATCCCCATCTTGGTCCAAAAGCATTCTGTACAATCCAATATTGTGTTCCATTTTCGTATGTTCCCCATCCATGAATTTCAACAGTATGATTAGCGAGATCTGCATAGCCTTTGCTAGACACGCTTGTTGTGTACATGCCTTCTCTGTACCAAACAAACCCGTAATCACTAATGAGAGAAGCACTAAGCGGTCCTTCGAGATAAATTGCTTTTTTAATATTTTCTATCCCATGCACTGGTTTTGTACTTCTCAACTTGGCTCTGTAGAGTTTAAATGGCTTTCCATCAACGCATTTTGTGCAAACATCAGGTGAATAAGATTTAATTTCTTGCCATGGCTGGCATTCAATTTCTGGTGCTCCATGTTGTTCTAAATAGTAAAATGCGGCTTTTTCATTTCCACCACCGCATCCTAAGTTATATAAATCGCATGCGATTAAATATTGCGCAGATAACAAAAATTGTCGTCCAATTGCTCTGCATATTCTGTGAGATAATGTCTTAATTGCTGAGTATACATAACAACAGCCGCAATTTTGAACAAGTGGTCCAAAATCGCAGTGTGGGTATTCTTCCAGGAAATTGTAATAGTCTGGGAGGTCAACCTTGACGTTGCTGTAATCTTTGACCATGATATGATCCATATTTCGGAGATAAAACAAGAAAAGAAACATAAAATGAAAATTACACGCCCGTAACTTAATTTAGGGTCTGATTCGAAATGAAATTAGGGGAATTTTATATATCATATATTTTGATGAAACCTGAAAGATATAGCATCTTCATCATGAACTTATTGTCAATTTTATAAGTAAATTCCTTCATTTTGCTATAAGGATAAAAGATCAAACACATCAACCTTAATCACAAAATTCGTTCTCGTAATATTTCAAATTAATATATTCGACTGGTTAATAGATTAACCACAAGAATGTTACAGCAAAATTGAATGATCACAATATCACCAATGTACCATATGAATTAGACTATGTCATTCTGGAAACATTCTAGAGATATTATTCATTTTTCAAATTTTTGGATTTTATCAATTATGTATTGTTTCATGAGAGTGACTATCCTTCATATCAGCATCCATTCATGGGAAGGTTAAACTATTTTGGTATCATTTTATGAAGATATCATTTGTATTTTAGATGTTTCAAATAATTTAATATTACATGTCAAAAATCTTTTGAAATTCAACGATTTGTCATAAAAACTGAATTTTATTTGTCAAATATTGATTTTATTTGTCAAAATTCTCGGTAGGGATATTTTTTGACAAAATTAAAAGATTTTGTCAAGCAAGCCGCATAGAACAAGTTTTGCAGCGACAGTCACAGAATTAGACTTTCCTCTTCAGGACAGAAAGCTCAGTGACTTACTTCCTGGTGATTTCATTCGACAAATTGGATTCGATCCTGAAAGTTTAATTTTCGATACTGGAGATAATGGAAGATTTAAACGGCGTGCAACAGATCCAGGATTGGTGATGTTTGATCGCTCCAAACCTACATCAAGACGAAATTCGCAGTATGATAGTATTTTAGCGATGGATGAAACAGGAAAGAATCCATTTGAAATTGCACAATCTGGACCAATTCTTGAGTGCTATCTAGTAGAACTTCAAGATTGCTCAGTTGATGCTTTTACGACCAAACACTTAGAACAAAAAACTACAGACAGCGTTTTCGTTAGAGATGGATCATTCCTCCGTCTTGGAAAGATAATTAAAAGAATAAAAACAGATGAATGCGACAAAGAAGCCTTACAAATAATATATCACGATGAAGATGGATCAATTAACGATTACTTTAGCAGCTTGACGCAAATAGTATCCGCAGTAGCTCCATCTTTTGCTATTCAATGTAAATGTCAGCTTAAGATTTTAGATGTTGAATTCGTATCATTCCAAGCAAGGGTTTTGATACGCATAAAAGTTGATAATATCTCTGATCCGATGCTTGCTGAATTGCTCCAAAAATTAATTACTGTTTTTATGTGCCCTGTAGAAATATATTCAGATTATTAACTTATATATTGTTGTTTTGTATTGTATATAGTTTTTAACTCATAAACTTGTTAAAGATGCAACTTATTTTTAATATAATTACAAAATTGGTCTCAGAACACATTAGTATTGCTCACGAATAAAAGATTCGCAGCATTTTTTGGCATTAATAAAGCAATTATCATTACACACTTCTTTGTAATGGATATTTGGAGGTTTTATAGTTCTATCATACAAATATTGATTTTAATCGTTTTAATTTCATAAAATAGGATACAATCCCTATATTATATGTCATATCTATAAATGCAATTAGTTAAATACATGAGAAACGAATTCAATTTTTTGAATTCAAAATTATTATTTATAATTATACAAACAAGTCGAAAATAGTATGATTAATGATGAGATTATGCTAATTATAACATATTATTTCCTAGTTTCATGATACAAGAAAGGAACATTGTTTGCCTGGCTCATGATATCTGGAATATAACTAGGACCAAGCGTTGTAATGTTGGCTGGAGGAATTGTTTCTTCATAATTATATCCCATTGGCTGATTGCTATGAATTGGTTGCCCATATCCCATCTGTTGATCAGGAAACATATTTTGTCCATGAGGCATTGGCTGGTGCATCATATCATCTTGATTCGAATTTTGATCTGTTGAAACAAGCAATTTATGGATGCTTTCAAGTGATATAAGAGCTATTTCGGTTTGAAGAGGACTGTTTTCAACTGCTTTTCTTATTTGATCTCCAAGATCTTTTAATTTTTGCGTTGACATGATAAAAAAAATTATTTTTGTCAAGTAAATATAAAAATTGTCATGTAAAATTCAAAATTTTTTTTGTCATGTAAAATTAACAAAAAAAGTCTTTTGACATGTAAAATTGATATTTGTTTTTTTGTCGTGTAAATATAACATATATTTTTTGCCATGTAAATATTTTAAAAATGACTTTATGTTGTGTAAAATTTTGAAATTGCCAAAGAATATATTTACGTGTCAAATTATCGGTATTTGTTATGAATCATGGAAATGTTTTAACAGAGGCGCAAACAGACTACATCATTGAAGCGGTTTTGAACGAGGAACTCGACAAATTGGAAAATTTTAGAAAAGCAATGTACCACTTCGATTACAATTTAGGATCTAATAGTTTAAACTTCAAATATCCCGAATTTCTATCACATAACCCATCCATTTTAGGATTTGCTATAGTCTTCAAGTGCAAAAAATGCATAGCTTTGATTTCAGAATATTGTGAAATCGATATTACAGATTCTAGAGGATATGTACTCGCTCACTACGCAGCAGCATCCGGAGATCTAGAAATATACAAACAATTCGAAAAAACATACCCAACTTACTATGATAAATCAAATTTTATTGATAATCCAGTACATATTGCTTCTTATTTTGGCCATAAGGACATCGTCGAGTTTCAGATAAAAGGGAGATTTAGATATATAGTAAAAGATTCGAAAGGAAACCACTATGCATGGCTGGCTGCTCGAAATGGCAGCGAGGCAGCTCTTCGTTGTCTTATAGATGGTGGTTTCTTAGTAGATTACGGTGTAAAAGAAGAAGCACTAAAAATTGCAGCAAAATATGATCGCGTTAATATTTTACAAATAATATTAAATGCTTCTGGAAGAAATGAGTTTCAAGATGGTTCATCATTACTAGCAATAGCATCTAAGTATGGGTCATTGAATGCCATGAAATATCTCTTTAAATCTCAAATTCTCGAACATTCAAAATATCTACAGCATCCTCCGATTGTTGTGGCAGCAGAAGCAGGTCAGCTGGATGCTGTTAAGCTCTTAATTTCCATGAAATTCCCGAAAAATCAACAAGATCAAGAAGGAAGAACCGCAATTTGGGCCGCAATCGAAAACAAGCACAAAGACGTCGCTTCATACTTAATCAACCTCGATGGCATTGATATAACAGCTGTACCATCATATTACTCGAACAGTTTCTACGATTTCGCGATCAGCAACGATTTTGAAGAAATCATCAAAAAACTCGCTCACAACCAAGCAGAAAAGCAGAAAATCTGGAAGAAAGTGAACTGGGCGGCGAAGGAGAATGCAGTGGAGATATTTAAAATGCTTTTCTCCAAGTTCGACCATTCCAGTGTCAAACTAAGTCATTTCCATATATCAGACAAAACAGGTTTTGAGATAATGAACTGTTTCATGGATTCTTGTCCTGCAGCTATTGTCTACAGGACTGCCTATGACTACGCTAGGAAGCTGAACTCCATAAAGATCTGCAGGTTCATAATCCAGTCTCACATGGACTGGAGCTGCATAACAAACACTAAAACGATTTACGACGCAAAAACAACGAAACAAAAATTCATGTGGTTCTTGATAAACCACGGAGGACTGACTAAACCGAATGCTGGGTTCTCTCCCATTGGTGCTTATGCTTGTTTCACTGGTTATCTAGAAAATGTTGCCTTTGTTATAGAAAATAATATAGAAATTCCTGACAAATTCAAGAAAAATACGAAATTTTTATTTGAGGCATTGAAAAGGCATGAATTCAAGCTGATGAAAGCTCTGCTTCAAACTGGATTTACACCTGATCCAAAGCAAGACATCTACATAGAAGCATTTAAAATGTTGAATGAAACAGAAGATGAAAATCTTTCGAATGAAATTTTGATGATTATTGACAAACTTCTTGAAGTTCCAATTAACTTTCCAACATTCGAGACATACATTACACTCCTTTCTGTCAGGAACCCAAATATAATTAATATAATTGCTAATAGGCATAAACTAACTAAGGAGATGGTAGAAGAAAAACCAATTTTAGTTTACGCTGTCAAATACAATTCAATATTTGTGCCTTATCTATTAAACCTCTCCACAAACTTCAGGAGATACAAACAAGACTTGGAAGATGCGTTCGATGTTAACACGGACATCAAAATATTCGACGAGTTCTTCTCGAAAACGTCATTCAAAGAGGAAAGAGCGATGATTGATTTAATATGCGATCTACCAAATAGACCGGACATCGTTGAATCTGCCTTTAGAAACGGTTTGTCAATTGACGCCAAGAAACTGCAGCATTACGTCGAAATCATTCAGCCTGCTTATATAACTAATGACATGTTCGAAGTTTTCATAAAGAACGGAATCAACACTGCTGAACCTTCTCTGATGATGAGTATGTTGATGCATACAAAAGTCACGAATGTTGACTTTTTCCCGGACTCAGTTATTAACAATAAGTACAAAGAATTCACACCTTTAGTTTACTCTTTGTATAAAGGAAAATCAACTATTGCATATAAGCTTATATTAAGAGGCGCTGATCCGTTTATTGAATGCAATGGTTTGTCGCCAATCATTGCTGCGGCTATGCACACGACGAATTTATTTGCGATGAAGCTACTGATAAACAGAGGTGCAAAGCCGTCGAAATACAACGATGTCTCTAAAACGCATTACAAGGAATTTGCTGACCAAGGAAGAGTGAACGCTTGCATAGTAGCATTGGAGAGAGGAGATAGAGAAATGTTAATACTATTGAGCAAATATGATTTTGACACAAGAAACATCAAGGGAGGAATCATCAGGGCAACTGAGCTTGCAAGATTTGTTGATTTGAATCTTTAATTTCTTTTATATTTGTTTGAATTTATTAAATTATATATACTAGTTCTAATACATAATTTTTTCTTCATATGAATTCTCAACAAATACTCATTATAAGTTGATTTTATCGAAATTGAGATTTTTTTGAAAGTTTTAATTTTTCGAAATTTAACCAAATTACACCTGAAATCAATGAGTTTGGAACATAGGTTGTTGAAATATAAGTTTATTTTTGAAATATTGAGATGGAATTTTCAAAAATCGCAGTTGTGCATTAACACCCATATAAATCACTAGCCACACATATGTATGTTATTTCTTTTTTGTTAGAAAGTGTTCTTTTCATTTACTCATTAATTAAATATAAAATATCCCAATAATCGCTTGATAGTTTGAAGCAATAATGCCTATGTTGCAAAGAAGTGATTTTAACAAATGCATGATAATTTTACATGATTAACATAATATGAAGAATATACGTTAGATATATTATAAACAAAACATAGATAAAAATAATATGGTAATGTATTCATGACTATATTGAATGGAATAAAGACTGTGGGTCGTTTGAAGTTTCCATGATTAAATCTAAAAGCTTAAGAGCGTCTTTTGAATCGGGTATTTCTACATGTGTAGTTGTTTGTTTCTGTTTTTTAGGTGTTTGGACTGGTTTTTGTGGTCTAGGTTTAACATCTTCTCGATATGCATCTATCATTTGATTTAGAAGCTCATTATTGAATTTTTTGGAGATTATTTGGTATCTATATCTGCATTGCACATCAGTTCTCCCCGCAATGTCATTGGATATTTTTGTCCAAGATTTATCTCCATATTTATTAACGGCATTGATTAACTTTAAATCTTCATATTGATTCCATAAAGTTTTGTTAATCAATGGGTTAAGGGATCTTGCCCATCTTTGCGAGCATTGACATCTATTTCTTCCATTACCGACAAAAGATGATATTTTTGTCCAGTCTGATGGTCCATACTTATGTACCCCAGCAATCAACCGCTGATCTTCGTACTGTGACCACGATTTGGACTTCCTTGACATATAATTATCGTCCTCATGTTGACAAGGAATAGGATCATCGGAAACATTCATGAAAATCTTCAGCTTGTCGACAGCCTCCGAGTTCCCGCATGTTAAAATAGATTGTTGCCGTGCAAGTTCATATGAAATAACTTTTGTAATAAAGTTAAACAGGATCATCTTCATAGATTGAACATATTCTGGCCTGATGTTGGAGAGTAACTGTTCATAAACTATTCCATATGATTCCGTACTAAAATCATTACTCGCCATATGATTAGGAATTTTAGTTTTCTAAAAAAAAATTTGAATTTTTTTAGTTTTTGGAGTAATATGGTTGTGATTATAATAATTATTTTTGAGAAGAAATTTTGTATGTGAAAACGTCCTAACACATTGAAAATAAACCTCTCGGTAATAACAAATACAACAAATTTTATTTTTCGTAAACATCGGAAAAAAATTCTCAGTTTCAAAAATTGATAAACTATAATTTTTGAATGTCAATTCAATTTTACGAATTCATAAAAATGAGTTTTTGTTTTGTATTTATAAGTATTAACATATAAAGGTTGTAAAAAATGCATTTATAGGCAAAATGTAAATAACATGAAATTATGATTGTTTTCTTGATGTATTAGATAATTCTTTACTGATTTTTTGGTTATATTCAAAAATTGTGCGAAAAATAAAAATTGACAGTTGATTGATTATTATTTTTATTATCTCGTAAATATTAAAGAAAAACGATATAGACCTGACAAGAAACTGTTTCTTAATGAGAGAAACGGTTTATATCATTGTTTGTAATAAATTATCAAAATGCTCCTATAATTTCCAGTTCTAAATATAATGCATAGGAATATGTAGTAATGATCATATATGAGCTTAATTTTGAATTATCGAATGAATTTGTGAAGATTATATTAAAAATCAATGAATTTCGGAATTTTGTATTTTGATTTGGATATATCTGATGTATAGCTGATAATTTTTGTTGTTGTGATTAGAACAAACATATATTTTCTTTTTTTGATTTTTCAAAAATCGGATTTTCATGATCAACGAAGTATATTTACGTATGATATATTATTAATATTCAATATTCATCATTTAAAATGAATTTATATATAATAATTTCATTTTATATTTTTTTATGAATACCGAATAGAATAATAATCCGATTATCGTATATTAATGATTAAACCATTCTCTATCTTTTCATTCAAGCGGTCCAACTAATTTCCTATAACATATATCTTGAATATTTTGCTTGATTAAGAGTAATAATATCTAAAAATATAGGAATACATACAGGGAAACTATAGATATATAGTTATATCAAAGCAAACTCTGGAAAAGATCTAAGAATACGTGGAAAAAGCAAGTTAAAGGGACAAATCTGATTATTAAAAGCGAAAAGTGTTAATATAAAAGGGTCATAGGAGCTCGTAATTAGTTTTTTTAAAATTAAAACAGACTTTTTATTTTAATAATATAAAAATCTAATTAATTTTGCTGAGTTGTTGATAACCTGTGTTCCAAATAGATATTCCTTTGTTCTTTAAACACTGGTATTCAATCTAGCTTAATCTATGCTTAAATAAAGCTGTTAAACATGGTTGAATGGATCAATAACCGCAATTTTTTTACAAAAACCATAAATTTGATATGTTTAATACTTGTATAATGAGCTGATATTTGGAGTTAAAACTTTTGAGAATAGTAAAGAAATATTTGATTAATAAAACTAACATTCCCGTTTATAGTGCACGGAGTTATTTGAAAACAATAAATACTTAAAGTGAACATTGAAATAATTCGCAAGAAATCAACAATTGTATTTAATTAATTTTATAATTCAATGTGGCTTCAAAATTGTTTTGATAACAAAATAGTTATTGTTTCAAATATGCAATATATGATGTTAAATAACATAATAATTATTGTGTAAAACTTCCATGTACTTACAATTTTCACACCAATTCAAAAAATTTGCTTTATAAAATTTCGTTATTGTCATTTTCCAACGTACTTTTGAATCATTTCTTTTATTTAGAAGCTACTCAACATTTATTTTCATGTTTTTCGATTCAATATACTTTCTCAAATTTCGGGTGATTTTGATTAAAATCAATTTTTCTTTCGTTATCAAAATTACTCGATTTTTTAGTATTTTAATCCAGTCATGATATTCAGCTTATCATACTGATAATTATATTTTATATAAAAAAAGTTTTATGAAAATTCAAACCATTGATTTTATACAAAATATATAATACCGTGTCATTGTTCTATATAATCTGTCAAAAAAACAATGACTATATAAAATAAATGTCTAAAAATTTGGTTTTTATATTGTCTATATCATTCTTATTCGAATGTTATTATTAAATTTTTCAAAAAGCCTTTCTTTCTGATCGTTTTTCTGCCTTATTAAATTTAATCATATTATCATACTAATAACACTGGCATGTTTCAATTTATCATCCAAACTCGTTGGTTGTTCTATCTTTTTCGAAATTTTTGTTTCCAACTCTTTTGGTTCCTTTCTCATCTTACTTTTATATGTATCGCATACCATAATATGCGATATCCATGATATATTGGCTGTATATCCTTGTCCTTTTCATTTTTCGATCAATTTTTCGGAATTTGATAATTTTATTTCTCGCGATTTAATGCTAAGATCTTCTGCTGTTAATTTTAACCTCCGAATATCTTGATTTTTGTAGATTAACAGTAATAATCTGGCCAATAATAATCTCCGAAATATATCTTAAATTCTGCTAGTTACATGTATGTGTATGTTGTGTGTCGCTTGAGGAGCGTTATGTTCAAGTAATATTATTTCAGATTAAGAACTAAGCATCGTTATCATGGTAGTCTCATAAATCATGTTTTGTTTTCTGTTATTATGGATAATCTATAACCTACGATCGATTCATCTATCTTATGGTGTCAATTAATTTTTCATGTTCTTGAATTCAATCGACAACAGCCATAACTGAAGCGATATTATACTATATTAGGCTAAATGTAAACCTTCCCGCATTGTAGGTGTCTCTAATATTTGTCCGGTCAGAAGATATAAAAATTTGGGTTTCTCTAATTTTAAATGATAAATATTGCTAAAGTTAGCATATTCGAGCTATGGTTTAAAAGTAAAAAAGGGTGAGTTATAAGTTATAAATTGAATGTATCTAAAAAAGTTATAGTTGAAGCAATGGTGGGCTCGGATCAAAATTTTTATCGCTTGTAGTCACGAGTTTACCCATTGAAAGAACTAAATTTGGTCTTCCGAAACTTGATAATATTTATTTTTGGGGTAATACTATCGCAAGCAGGGGATTATTTATGGTTCATACAGACCTAAAATATAAATCATATTCTGCCTATCATTTATTGAAACAATTTTAGAGTCATGATATGTCGAACAAAAATAAATAAAAAATAATTGCCATGTAAAAAATTAACGATTCATCACGATCATTTTCATGATTTTTGACGCATAAATTAGTAAATTTGACATATTTTGAATTATTTTTGGCAAGTAAATTATTAAAAATTTGATTAATTTTGTCTTTTTTTGACGCGTAAAATAAAAAATTGACTAATTTATACTTATTTTGACATGTAAAATACCTAAATTTGACTGCTAATTATGATCTTGACATGTAAATGATTAAAAATTTGACAGGCGATAGGATAAATAATCCAGTCTTTCTGTGTATTTCTGAAATTCGCTGGCAGTAGAAGCCATAATCGAACAAAACCAAAGAAATTCCGATAATTGAAATAAAAAAAATTTCGACGGTTTTTATATTAGAGAATTTAAATGGCGGAACCACCACTGCAATTCAAATTCATTGTTATCGGCTGCTCTGGTGCTGGAAAGACATCAATTCTTAGACGTCTTGTCGAAGATAAATTCGTCAGAGGAACACAGTCAACAGTCGGTATCGAATATTTCACATGGGTAACTTCAATCGAAAATAAAATGATTAAAATGATGATTTGGGATACTGCTGGCCAGGAAAGATTTTATACAATCGCTAGAGCGTATTTCAGGAACGCATTAGGTGTTATCCTTGTTTTCGACATAACAGATAGAAAGAGCTTCGACCAGCTTCCAAGATGGCTTAGAGATGCCCGTGTTGAAGCAGATCCACACTGTTCTGTTATATTAGTCGGAAATAAGTGCGATCTCGCTGCTTCCCGCGTTGTTTCAAGGCAGGAAGCTGAAGACTTTGCTAAATCTAACGAACTTCAATACATCGAAACTTCTGCTGCCGACGCTACCGGCATTCAAGAAACATTTATCAGAACAGGCAGAGACCTCTTGCAAAAGGTCGCTGCTGGTGAAATCTCTGGCCAAAAATCATCTGCTGATGGAGGACATAGTGTAATTATTCCAGATCCTAAGACAAAGAATAAGAAGAAGAACAACACTTGCTGCTGAAAAATGTTAAGAATAAACATTTACTTTTCGTTTTCATGACTAAATTCGAATCTCATAAATCGAATTTTTTCTATCCTCGACTTCACTCATTATTACACTAAGGTATATTTTGGCTCGATACATATACTCAAATTACGGAGATTTTCAAATTTTTGATATATTGTTCGAGATTGAAATAAAAATATGGCTTAATTCCTATGACCAATGTATTTATTTTGACTAGTGTAATATTATGTAATAGCCCTTATTTCGAAAAATAAAGAAATAAAAAAAATAGATAAAACAATGTATCTTTCTACCGAGATATTTGTTCAATATTGATAGCATAAAATTCTGATACCAATATGAAATTAATACGTGAATAACTAAAGAATATATCTATAGGATCATGACTTGAAAAAATTCGATGAAATGAAAATAATAAATTTGACTATAAAAATCTACAATTTTTAACTTGAAATGCTTAAAACTCATGAAAATTCAAAAATTAGAACTAAAGAAAATCAACAAATCAACAATAAAATACGAACAAAATACATTTATAAGCATATTGGTCAATCAAATATTGTTACCTTCATTATATTTCGTAATTTTAAAAAGTTGAGTTATCATCTTAAAGTTAAAGCTTGTTCACATGCTAAGCTGATCTATAGTTAGTGAAATATGACATGAAAACAGGTTTTTGTATTTAACCTTATTCAAATATTTTAAATGGCTACGAAATATAGTTTAGACCAGTTAATAGACAGCTACTTTCAGTCGATCAACAACAGAATGAGCAAATATTCAACAGAGAAATGCATCGAATTCGTTAAATCTCTTCGACCGAATTTTAAAGAAGACGTTTTACTAAAGAAATTAGCTATAAAACTTCTAGAGCTTGATGACATGATCCAAGATTATGACTCTACAGACCTAGAAGATGAAGAAGAAGAACAGGAAAAAGAAAAGAAACCAAAGAAAAAGAAAAAATCCGCGTGACAAGTTCAAAAACATGATAGATAACTTATGCAGCTTATTTCTTGAAAAATGCAAAGATATTTTTTTTAATCAAAATATTTTCTCGTAATCCAAGAAAATCACAGAAATATAGCCTAATATTACATAATTTTAGTCTTCTCAGATCAATTTACAAATTTTTTTTTGTTTTATATTTTGTTTTCTTTTGTTCAAAATTGTTTTCGAAACATAAATATTATTGTAAAAATAGAGGCTTTTTCCAAAATGATCGAAACATAATTTTTAATATGCCATTGGCTTGAAAGAGTTGAACTTATTCTTGTAAAAACGAAGTCCAGCCATTGAGTCATCACGACAGAGAACTCCATCAGATTCCGCATGAAGCAAATAATTTCTTGCGATTGAAAGCGGCAAACCTGTCTTCTTAGACATAAGGAGAGGTGTCGTATATTCATCTTCACTGAATTTGGAGAGAATATCCTTAAGAACAGAAGAATAAACTTTGTCTGTAAGGATAACTACTGTAACTCCTTCAATTGTTTCAACTTTGACGCCAAACTCACGCTTTTGAAGATGTTTGATAGCATCAGCGAGATCGTTTGGAGAAACGTAATCTGTAACAAGTAATCTATTAAAAATGCAAAATGCTTCTGCGACAGAAAGAACGCCACCCTTCTTCTCAAGAACTTTCTTGATATCTGTAGCGAATCTGAGGGCGAGATTTTGAGTGAATTGACCATCGGATTTATCGATTGATGTATTTTCAACACCGAGAGCTGCATAGATTTCATCGAGATCGTTCTTTGAGTCTGAATCACCCTTAGATCTGAGTTCTTGGGCGAATGAAAGCAATTGCTGTGCGGATTCCTTAAGTGATTGAATATCAGCCAAAGCGGAATTCAACTGAGCATTCTTTTGATTGATATCGTTTTGTTCTGACTGCTTAGCTGCAGCAATACCACGAGTATTCGAGCTGCTGCTTTTCGAAGAAATCTTTTTGATAACTTTTGTAGCTCCAGCAGCTGCGCCAGCATTTTGATACGTGGATAGTCTTGCTGATAAATCAGCCAAGTCGAATCTGAGTGCTTGGATTGAAAATTCCTCACCGCCGACTGCCTTAAATTTCGAAAAAGCTAATGCTTGAGGATCCAATGGATGAGCGACAGTGCTGAATTGCTCAATGTTTGTCACCTTGAATTCCATCGCTATGTTATTCTGAAAAACGCTGAAAACGAGTCTTAAATTCGTCAATGTCAATACTCCGATTTCTCCGTATTTTAATTTAGGAATAGTGAGTGAAAAGTTTGGATACTGTTTCTGAACGGTCTCCCCAACAAGCATTGGAATGCCTCGCTCGTCACAGCGAATTTGATTCCAGGCGCTCATTTCTTGCTGTCACGTTTTCTTTCATTTTATCACCGGGGAAAATTTTTTATTGCAGATTTAGTCTTTTTAATATCCAATGAGCTTATTTTTCATCAAAAATTTATATCTTACATATGATATTTTATATTTCAAATCAAATTATTCATTTTTAACATATTTCTTGTATTAAACTATTTTCTACTCCTTAATTTGATATTGTATTTATATTCCTATGATATGAATTCGGTTGTTATATAATCAAAAATTCTATCTTCAGTTGTTGCACTTGATGCTATATGAGAAATAATATAAAATAGTAATTATATAGAGAAATTTGAATTCTTATGATATGGATTCGAATATCTTGGTATATAATTATTTTCATGAGTTATGATTATGGTTGTGTAAAAAGTGAAATAAGATGGTAATTTATTAAACAATGCGATTATAACTTAACGGTTTTATAGCATAAAAAAAAAACTCAAAATTAAAATAGCAAAAATAAATCATGTTTCTTACTCCTCACCTTCATCTTCTTCGCCAAAGTCTTCTTCTTCTTCCTCCTCCTCATCTTCTTCCTCATCCTCTTCCTCATCTTCTTCTTCGTCCTCCTCTTCGATTTCCTGGTGAGTAGTAGATGTTGTCTGTGCTGGAGCAGCGGATGATGACTCAAGCTCCTCTTCTTCTTCCGAAATTATAGATTCTTTGACAGTGCTCGATTTGACAGCAGAATGCTTGGATGATCTATGTGATGAAGAAGAGTGGCGTGATGGAGTTCTCGGCGGCGGTGGCGGCTGCTCGATTGGCTGATAAACTGGAACTGGTTCTGGTTCAGGTTGTGGATTTCTTCTCTGATTCAAGAACTCCTTGAATTCACCGTAAAGTGCGTGTGTTGCCATTGGATCAAGAGGATCTACACCAATTGCTTTAATTTCGTTAGCAGCACGACGTGAAAGCATGGCAGCTGTTTCTCTGTAAGCCTCACTTGGTGTCATTGATCCTTCAATGCGTTTCTCGCGATGATGATGGTGGTGATGATGTTTGACGTGGAATCCTCTAACATTTGGAAGTTTAGGCGGCCTGACGGCACGAAGAACTTGTAAGAATAGGTTTTTATGCTCGCTTAAGCCAAGAAGTCTACCTACTGGAACTGGTAATGATTTCTTAGGGATTGCGCCACCTGTTTCAATGCTAGAAACAAACAGTGTCATTTCCATTCCGTGATTGTAGAGGAAATTAGCGACATGTCTGCAAGCTGCTTCGTATGCAGTTTCTTTCGGAATCTGTGGTACTGATCTCTTCCTGCGAATCATTTCTGGTGTCTTTCTAGCAAGCTGCATCGCGATTTTTTCAAAGTATATCTGCTTAATAAGTTCTTTCTGGCTCATAATTTAATTTTAAAAAATGCTAATGTTATTTCGAGCGTTTAATTGTAAACATCAGAAATATTTTCTGACACAAAAATTCGAAATATTATATATAAGCATTCTATTACATCTAATTTCAACTTTTTACGAAGATTTGATTATCTGACATTTGTCATTTTTAATTATTGCTTTAATTCTTCATTATTTCCTGAGGATAACACAGAATACAAAGAGACTAATATATTATAGACGTCAAACGTAATAATATGACTATAAACTTTGGGCATTATATCTATTAAATATGAAAATGTCAATCTTTTTGTTTTTTTCATGAGGATAACACAGATTACAAAGAGACTAATATATTATAGTTGTCAAACATAATAATATGACTATAAGCTATGCATATTACATCTATTAATGAAGAAAATATCAATATTTTTGTTTAAATATGAGAGAATTAGATTTGTAATGCATGAATTTTGACATATCATATCTAAATATGACTAACTTAAATGCAAATAATATAGATAATATGTTATAAAAACAAAATTGAAAAAAATAAAGATTTTCCAATATTTTTAATTATTTTGGTCATAGCGTCATGTGTGACTTTTATATCTCGAATATTTAAATCAATCTCGACAGCTTTGAATTAGTTAAATTTTTGACATTTTATTAAAATTTTGTCAGATATCAAAAATTTATAATGAATATAGATGAGGATCCAGCAATTTTACTGCAGCAACTAGGAACGAAGATCATCCAATTTCAGCAGGTTCCTACGCAGTTTCCTGTTTTGCTACAATCTTTTTCTGAAAAGCTTCTCAGAAGCTCATCAAAGAATGATCCAAATCCTGTCAAAATCACTGAGGATTATCAAGGATCAGTATACATATTGTCAAAGCTAGCTATATCATCTCACGATGTAATACCACCAGAAGTGTTTTTCTTAATCTTTCGAACAATTGCAGCATTGAATTTGCATTTCTTCAGTGTTTCAAAGCATGAATTTAGCAAATTTGTTGCCGAGTTCCCAATTTCCTTTGTAGATCCGTTAATGGATTCACTTGTTTCACATTTTTTCTCACTTCCAGATAATTCGAAAATTTCTATTGTATCTATGGCTGCACTTTTGTTATTCATATACTTCAGTGATAACCCAGATGACAATCCTTTTATAACAAAAATCAAAAAATATACAGAACCAAAATTCGATCAAATTTTCAATTCATTAACAATGCATTTAAATTCAACACCAGCGATTCTTCTGTTCTATACATTCATTATACAAAATCATGAGTTTAAAAACTTCGTTTTATCAAAATCTGATGTTAATTGGATTTTCAACTTGCTCCCTTCCGTACATAAACAGAAAGATCCTGCATTAGAACTCAAATTAAATCTATTGCTAATATTTACTAAGGATTCTTCCTTCTTATTTTCAATTTCATCTCAAAAATCTGCCGTCCCAAAGATGCTACGCGAATTATTCACATTTGTTAGACATTTTCTCAAAGAAGAACAACATCATCCATCAATTACTTCTGCTTTATCGATTAGCATTAATTTATCAAGAAAACTTTCAGATTTCGATTCGGATACAGGCGAACTCTTAATAGGTTTGATCAGAGTTCTTCAGGTTTCGAAGATTGGACACAGAGCTGTAGAATATCTTAAATTAATAACGATGTTCCTTGAAAGTGTTCTTGTTCATCGTCTTAGCAACAATGTTGAACTCTTATACGCAGTTATGCGTTCTTCTGATGTTGTTAAGAAACTTTCCTTCATTAAAGATAATTGCGATGATCCTGAGGATGTTCAGAGAATGATTACGAATATTGAAATCATTATAAACCATTTCAATCAGAAAGTAGTCGAAATGGGCGACAAAGTTAATGATTACGATCATATGCTAAATTATTTGACCCAATTTGTCAATGAATGGCAGCCAACACAATTAATTGTAAGAGACCTTCCGCCTGTCTTTGATTATCTTTCCAATGATACAAAAACATCCTTGAAATACTTCAGAGTTATTTTGTTGAACGATTTTAATGGTATACTTTAATTATATTGTGTATATAGTAAAATATTGTATTTGTTGCGTGGATATTAAACTATTTTCAGATTATCAATTTCTATTTCGCTAATAATACGCATTAATTACATTATATGGTTTCCTGAAATGAGTAGATAACAATAAAAGCAGGAAATTTCATAAGTTGATGAACAATAAATTTCAAAATTCTTTGGATGATTATGCAATGTGTTAAACTATTACAATATATTCTAATTAAACAGAAAATTCGATATGTAATACAAAAATTTATGATTTTCTCTTATTATTACCAAGATATCGAATTTTTGCAATAAATTCCTGTTTTTCTTTGAACAATCTCTTTAATATAAACTTGTATATCTAGACTATAAACATTTAGCAAAGTTTTTGTCAAATTGCTATTTATCTAATTCGATATATTATTACTTTATGAATTTCGTGATATTATCGATATATTCGTATGATATTCAAGCTTCTCGTTTTCCTATGATGGTTGATGATATGCAATTTAATATTCCGCCATGTAAATTATTTATATGACAAAATACTAATAAAAAAGGGGGATAATAGAAAATAACAGGGGTGATTTTATAATGATTTTTTTTGTTTTATGTTTAGAACAAGTTTTGTTACAGGATGTTCCTTCAGAAACCAATGCAACCATTGATTTCTACTTCAGCAATATTACAAATACCCTTAAAACAGACATAATACCGTTAGATCTCAAACTCAACAATTCAAAAATTCTGTTAATTAGCGATTTTCACCTGGGAAAGAAAGGAAATATCGAACAGGATATAAAATATATGTTAGAAGAAATGAAAAGACTTTTTGTTATTGAAAAACCGGATTATATCTTTATTCTTGGAGATATGATAGATGGTGTGTGCCCAACACCTGCATATTCATATTATTCATTAGTTAAGAATCTACAATACATGTATAAATATTTTAATATTATTGGTGGAAATCACGACAGACATCTTGCTGAAGCTATTAAAGCAAACGCAAACTTTTCTAAGTTTATTAATATTATCACAGATCCATACATTATCTTACCAACAAAACCAAAAATATATTTGGCGCACGATTTGCTTCATAATCTTCGTGTTCGTGACTCTGTTGTATATAATTATGTTGATCACTTAAGATCTCTCATTAAGCAGATTGAGCCTGATGATTACTTCTTGATTGGACACGCACACACTCAAATTTCAACACACAATGACAAAACGTTCTGTATTGGTCAGTTTTCAACAATATTCAATAAAACGGAATACACAACAATAATAACGCGGAATAACAAACCTTTTATCTCTTTGAATAAATTACCAAACAAAAATGAAGAACTCTGATGTAAATTATTAAAATAGAACATGGAAAAATATCCAATCCAAAGATTATTTGGGAAAATGAAGTGTTTTTCGAAATAATATTCTTAAATATTATCAAAATCTACATTGAAATGGCTATATAGAGCCAGTTTTCTCCGGTATAAAATCAAACAATTTTATTTGCAATAAAAGTAATTCAAATCGAATGAAATATTAAATTTTTGCTAAATTGTTTAGCAAACATGGATTCACACATAAAAAACACTTTACAACATCGTATTCAAATGTTTTTGTTTTCCGTTTACAACATATTAATGACTACAGCACAAAATAAACACTTTTTTTTGATATTTCAAAAATATAATTCAAATATAATAAATTATAACAATTTAAGTTACGTATGAAGATGTACAACAATTATAGGTCTGTGAGAGCTTGGAGTCTTGTTCTCATTGTCGGTGGTGACGAGTAAAGTGATGCAATTTCGGTAAGAAGATACTGCATATGAGTCTGACCATTTTTAGATTGCTCACGGACTCGGCCTGAGATTTTCTTCTTTTGTTTCTTAACAAAATGATAAAATTCATCTCTCTTCTTCGAATTGCGAACCATGAGGTTATATTCGTGCGTATCTGTTCTTAACACGAATGCCTTATCCGCGTAATCGTTGAAAATTGTTGCCTGGATTCTGCATTGTTGGATTGGAATTGCATCAACGAACTGGATCTTTTGAGACCCGAAGATACCAGCCTTTCCTTGGATAGTAAGGAGTAGTATATCATTAAAAACGTAGACGAGGCCTTCGCTGGCAACTTTGCCTGTAGTTTGGTCAAGATGCTTAATTGTGACTTGGCCAAGGAGCTTCCTACCAGGCTTCATGATTGCCAAGAATGTTGGCTTTTTGAGAACAGTTTCTGAAATGTTAAGTAATGCTTCTTGGTCTTTTTCGTCGACTTTCGCTTGATTCATCGAAGCGCCGAGCGCAACGATCTTGTCTAAGATATCCTTATAAAGATGATGAAGATCAGCCATTGTATCTGGGAAGTATTTCAAAATGCGCTCAAATAAGCAGCGGTAGCCAGCAATTCTTTGAACTGGAAGGATGAGGAAGTCCTCAAGCGATCTGCACTTTGAGCGCGGATTGAAGATGCATTTAGCTACAAACTCGCGGAAAGGTTTATATTTATTGCATTTATCGATAATTGACTCGGATTGGTCGTGAGTTTGAAGATATGACATGTAAAGAGTGTTCATACGTGGACAAATTTCTAAAATTTTGCTTGCTAAGTATTCATATTTTTCTTTCGGCGGGAATGGCTTCTTTAAGTCAGGAAGTACTTCATCCATGGCTTTAAGCCAGCCCTCTTGATGAACCTCGCGAATCTGATCAATATTTCCGAACAACGAAGCCAATGAACCGGCATCGATGAGCGGCTTTTTTTTATTGATAGATTGATTTAATGGTCTGTAGTATACATCATCGAGTGCGCTAAGTCCTTCAACGAAATTGCGTTCAGTTTGAATTAACTCCAAAAAAATTGATCTTCGTTTTGAGTCTTTAACTTCTCTGTGCGCGTTGATGACGGGCATTATAGCCGTCCTAATGATTTTGTAGGCACGGGCTTCAGACATAAAAGGATTTAGTGGGCGAACACGCGTCATCGAAAAAAAAATAAATAAATCTAAAAGTGACGATTTTCCTAATTTTGGTTCTAAAAATAGTTTTAGAGGCCATTTATTATTATTCACTAAAAAACTTGAAAAATCGGATAGAAAATTGTTTTAAAAGAGTTTTTCAAGTGTAATGATATGCTTTATACAGTATTTCTATGGTCACTAGGTGTTCTATAGAACATATTGGAAACAGTATATTGATTATATCTTTTATATTTTAAATTTTCTGTTAATTTTTTGTTTTTCAAGTGTAATGATATGCTTTAAAGAGCATTATTAAGACTATTAGATCATATGTAACATATATGAAATAGTTTATAGATTACAGCTTCTATGAATTTCATTTTCTGCAAATCTTTTTGTTTTTCAAGTGTAATTATATACTTTAAACAGAATTTCTGGGATTTTATAGCCTTTATAATATGCTTGAAATAGTTTAATGACTATAGCATTTATATATTTTTTTTTTCTCTAAATATTTTGTTTTTCAAGTGTAATTATATGTTTTAAACAGTATTTTTGTGGATATTTGATCCAATATTGCATATTTGAAATAGCTTATTGATCATAGCTTAATTTTCGGTAATTTCTTCAAGTGTAATGATATGTTTTGAACAGTAGTTTTGGTGTTAATAGATCATATGTAACATATTTGAAATATTCAATAATATAGTATTTTATAAAAACACAAACAAATTATATATTCGATAAGAAATTCTTGAGAACTTCATATGGAACTTTGCATTTTTCAACAAGTTTTGGTGGAATATTGTTAATTGTTTGATATTCCATTACAAAATGAAGTGGAGCATCAATTAATTGAACGTTTGAGAAAATAAAGAGAATTTTCCACATGAATGGTATGCATTCACGAACATCCTTATGATCAATTGATTTCTTGAGTAATTTAGCAAGAACACCTGAGAGAATTAGGTCAATCAAATAATACTGATTAGCAATATCATTTGGAACTGTATGATACATAGCAGTATAAAGAGTATCAACGGCGACATCGCAGATACTTTTATCGAACTGAAAGATATCAATCGGATTTTTGAAATTATTGCATTTCGCGAGTTTCTTTGGAATTCCTAAATCTTTGAGTGTTATATTGCGCAAAGATACAAGATATTGGTTCAATTTGTCATTTGTATGAGTTTTGTAAAAATCTTCAAAAATATGAAGCTTGTTGAACCAATATCGTGATGATAGCTCTTTAATTAGATGCTTAAATTCATCACTATTGAGTTTTGTGATCTCGCACATTCCAATAACGGAATATTCTATTAATTTATCGATTGGATCAGTTTTTGCGCGTTTTTTCAATTCAAATCTACTATTAAGTAGTGTAATAAACGTTCCGAAATATTCTGTCTCAGGCAAATAATTCGTTAAAGGATCTCGATAAAATTGATTTGCCATTATCTGAGTTTTGATGAAATTAAGTCTTTCAGATGGCTGCAAAGCAAGCTTAGGCGTGTAAACTTGCATCACTTTTACATCGGATAAAAAGACTTCAAGAGCTTTGATTTTTAGAAGATCTTCAATCATATAATTCGAGTTAGCTTGAACTAATGAGTGTATTCTTGATCTGTTAAAGACCATTGAACGCGGATATTTCTTGAGATAATTTGCTAATTCGATTAGTTTCATTATCTTTGCCCTAGATTGCAAGTACTTGCATATTATATGCTCATAGTAACGTTTTTCTAGTTTTGTTTTCTTTTGGAATAAAATTACTTGATATCTCCACGCATCACCGTTAACAGCGACGTATTTTCTTGTTTTTGCAGTCAAATTTCTCTGAAAACATTGACTGAGCTCAGTTTGCGCCTTTGTTAGCTTTGCATTTATTTCCTCAAGAACTTTATTGCATAATGTAAGTGTGCTGTTGTAATTAGATACAAATTTTTTGTATGCAAATACAGGATCTTCATATGAGGGCCAATTTATTTTAATTGTGTAAAATTCCATATCTTGAAATTGATATTTTTTCGGGATTTCAGATGATAAATTCACCTGCTGCTCATCATAGAGCTCCTCTGGATTCTCATCTTCCTGGTGCAAAGCTGCTGGATCCTCAGCAGAATCCATTCCCAGTCTGTCAAAAATGCGTCAAATTTCAAAAAAATTACGGGGGTGAAAATTCCACAAAATCATAAGTTTTCATATGATGATTATTTTCATTTTAAATTTGCATTAGATTTGAATCCAAAATAATCGTTCGTCGATACCTTTGTTACGTGCATAAGAGCAATTAATTTTCTAATAGAATACTACTATTAACTAAACTATGCGGCAGATCTAAAACAATTGTTTATTTTTGAATCAGAATACAATCGGCTTCCTAAAATCTCTAATTTCGCATGCAATCCAACATTATTCCAAACTGCATTTTCATTAGTGTATGATTACTATTATCGTTATATCCTAGAAACATAAATAACCAATTTGCATTTCAATATATTTTTCATATAATCAAGAATATCATATTGTTTATATGGTAAAAAGTGAATATATGTGTATTGTGATTCTGATCTTAATTTACATATATCCAGAATTCTTTATTTTTTCATCAAGTATTAAACCATATTGATATCATTGCAATAGAAAAAGATTTAAGCCAATAATACCTTTGTTATGGAAAAGATTTATACTGATAAAGTATTTGTTATAACAAAATAATTAAGCTAATGATATCTTTGTTATAGTAAAAGAATTAAACTGATGATAGTAATTAGCAAAAGAATTAAGTTGAGTATAATAGTGAAATAAAAAAGATTTTAGATGCCTTCCTTTGTCTTAGGCTTTGAATCAGATCTGGAGTAAATGTCGTTGAGGACGGCGTTCTTGAATGGAATTGGGCTGATTGTTCTGTCTGCGGCAGAGCTGAGGAGTTCCTCAATCATTGTGTTGAAGAGAGCTGGGTTCTCGATCTTGTCGTGTAATGTCATGTAGATGAAATAAGCATCAACCTGCATCTGGTTGAATCCAGCGCACGAAAAAGTAGCCTTCCTGATGTACTCGAGCATTGTCTTGAGCCCGTACATGGCAATAGCCGTAATGACGGACTTCGACTCGAATGATGGGGCTTGGTTGAGATGCAAGTGATTCAATGTAGTGAACAATCTATCGATTTGAATCATTCCGTCATCTCTCAAACCGTGGAAAAGTGGCATCTGATTTGCCGGGCCAGATTGTGTCGAGAATGTTGACAATGTTGTGCGGCTGAAAGCTGAAGAGTGGCTCGATGCGACAGATCCCTCCTTGACCTTCTGCAGGATCTTGTCCAACTGAGCCCAGATCTGGCTGACCTCCTGCATGACTAAGTTTGATGTGATCGAGACATCATGTGGAGTTTTGGCCTCGAGCCAGTCCATAGCTGTCATGCCTTGCGCGATGAGCTCGGAGAGCATGCGACGCTTCATGTCTATGAAGCGCTTGAGGCACCTTCCAGCGCACTCGTGGCCTGACGTCGAAAGCATCGTCTGCATGTTGAGGAGTGGGGACTCTCTATCGAAGCGGGCAGCAACATCGAAGGCTGTTGTGATGGTTTTCTCGCCAAATTGATGGGCAACGCCGAATGTAAGAAGAGAAAATCTTGCATCAACTTTATCGAACTCATCGAAGAAGGCTTGGAACATCTTAGCTGTTTCCTGGATGATGTGATCTTTTGCTTCGGCATTGGTTCTGGCCAAAGCTTCGAATTCGCTCATGAGAGAATTGTATGATTTTGTGAATGAAGCGATAATCTCCTTGAAAACAGCATCAAGCTCAGAGGAAGCATCTGTTTTTGTGATCTTTGATATTGTTTCCTTGATAATGTTGCCGAATCTGTTTTTAACATATTTCTGGAGAAGATTGGAAAGATATGCTTCGAGTTGGTGTGGAATGGCAATCTTGCCAATGCCAGCGCCGATTTTCGTGATGAACTTAGAGAAATCTTCACAGGATAAAGTATTAAGTAAATTCTCGTTAATTGCTTTTGTAATCTTACCAAACAACTCCTTGCGATAAGCTGTCATGAACTTGTCGAAATTCCTGTTGCCTTTGATTGGAACAAACTTTTGAAGAGAAATTGCATAATTATCAATTAATTCATTTGCGCTCCTTCCAACTTCTTCATCGAAGTAGTCTAAGAGCTGGAAGAGATCCTTGGGGAACGAATCTGGTTTCTCGAACTTTTTAACAGCAAGAAGCAATCTAAACCTCATTAAGTCCTCCAATGTTGAATCTACTGGCATTCCGAGCTTGATCATCGTTGCTGCGCAACCAACAGCTGCTTTAGCTGTTGTCTCGTCGCTCATCATCACGCCGCGAACTTTAACTTTCACATCTTCAAGGATAGACTTGCATTCTTCGCGAATGCGGATGAATGACTCAAAATGTGTCTGCGTTTCAAGCACTTTTTCAGCCTTGAGCCATATATCTACGGCTCCTTCGTATTCTTTGAGATCAACATGAGCGCGAAGCTTAAGTGGAAGCTGGGAAATAAAATCGATACGCTCAAGTAGTCTATCGATACCAACGAGACGCTGTATTTTTTCACGATTTGGCTGTAAATCTGTTCGAATAACTGTCGATTGTTGTTGAACCTTTTGAAGGCTGTCTAAAACGTTTTGCATTTTTGATGATAAGTTGTTTAATCCATCGCTCATTGATCTAATTGTTTCTTCTGCGAGCAAGAATTTCGTATAGTTGTCATAAACAAGGAATTGAAGGCTGTTGTCTAGTTCACGAATTTCCTTTTTAACTGTTAGATCTTTGGTGATTAAATTTGGAAGATTTTGGTTATTAATTAAATTTCTATAATACGGCTCCGCTTCGAAAGCAGGTCCATCTATGTCTGTTGGGTCTGGCGGTGGTTCAGAACCATCATCGTCCTGAATACCGTAGAACTGCTTCATTAACTCAAAGGTTGACGTCATTTTTAATTTTGATGTATCGTCAATTCTTGAAAATAGCATAAATAGATTCTCCATAGTATATATTTTCGAAATACCTTATTTTCGTAGCGATTTATCCTGGACTAGAAGCAAATCGCATAATGAAGCACAATAAGCCATAATACATTCATATACTCTTAAAGAAGTTAATGGAAATACTTTTGAAAGGTTATGATAAGTATTTATTTTTTGATAATTTTTTTAATCGATAAGATCTATTTTCTATATAATAACTGTATTCAAAAACTACTACATATTAATTTGCTAAGTCTAAAATTGATACAAACAAATATTATTTACAAGATATAAAATTCATTTGTTTGATTATACCATATATAGATTTAATAAATCCACTATGATGAAAAGTTATGACCTTTCCTTTTCAAAACTGTTTAGAACACAAATTGGTTGAGCTTGTTTGATTCAAAACAATGATAATAAGAAAAATAATTTTTACCATTGTTTAACCAAGATATTTTAATTATTAAATGATATTTAAAAGGGCATAACAGTAGAATATCTAATTATATTGTTTGTATCATTTTTTGTCTATCAAATAAATCAAAAATTTCACCTTTTGTAGTACGTGAAATGAATTTAAAAAAATTTTCGAAAAAGAAAAAATATTTCAATAAAAATTATAGAAATAATAAACTGGTTGACCGAAGGTGGCCCCTATTGAGAGGAATTGAGAGGAAAAACGATTAAAAAGCCCTCAAATATAGGGG